>LS557912.1:110410-139538 GCA_900490775.1 Pristionchus maxplancki
TGCCTTTGTTAATTACTAAATGCTAATTAGGACGTCGATAATATCCAGATTTATCTCAGATTTGCATTGGCCAAGCAAAACGGTCAAAAACACTCACTCTCTAGTGGCGAGAAAGAGATGGGAAGAGGAGAGACATGGGTAGATCAAAGATGGTGTCTCTCTAGACGGCTCAAGCTCACGCGATCAGAGGCACGAGAAACATCTTCAGGCGGGTTTTTCGAAGATAGCACACAAAATTGGAGTATATGAACAGCATACCATTCGATTCGTCTCGACGAGCTCTTTCTTCTGAGCTCATAAAATCTTCTGGCTCTAAATTGTGGTACAAATGAGACGTTTTAATCGATTTACAAAAAAATAAATAAAAATATCGATAGGCCATTTGCTCAGGCGTGTTCTCCAGGAAATTTGGAACATTTTATCTCTTTACGACTAAGCACCAAAATCACTCTGCGAGACGCTATAGGTCTCCAAAGATGGCATTTTTTCGCATCCAGAATGTTTGACGACGTCTGACGTCGTTGAAAACAACAAATTGGAACAAAGCTCGACGCTATCTTGTGAGGGACCCCATGGAGTATCCAAAACTGCACAGAAACATATGGGTCAGTTCCTGTGCACAAACCCCCCTGATTTTAGTCGATTCTTAGGTGACACGCGTGATAGAGAGAGAAAACGCAACAACAAAAATGCAAAAAAATTCACGTCAGCTTACTTTTCGCGAGAGCATCATGGATGTTCGCACTACATAAAAGAAAATGCCACCGAAACCAATAAGTAGGCTCTGCAAGAATTACATTTTGCCCGGTGTATTGATTAGGGTTGGCATGTGAAGAATTAAGAGTGAAATGAAGGCGCGCTCTCATTCAACTCTTATTTAAGAGTGACGCAGTCGTTTCCCTTCAATAAGGTGGAGTTTCGCCGCACGCCAATGAGAGATAGTGAGAGGGTCTAACTCTTTTTTTAGGAGTAGACCGATTCACTCAACTTTTCTTTAAGAAAATCGCGCGCGATTGTGAGGTGGAAATGAACCTTTCATTTCATTCTTCATATACCAGCCCTAACATTGATCATAGGGTATGTCAACAAAAAAAGAGTCATCACAAGAAATACTCACCGCAGTGAACGACACTACTAGCACGGCATGAACCCAGCGAAATTGCTCGCGCGAGTAGGCCAATCCCTTTTGCAGTTGGTCGCTTTCGAGAATAGCGAGCAGGGTTGATTGCTCCTGTGTGTAATTCATCATATTTTTCTCAATTTGGAGCTACTAATTTGAGTATTTGAGACACCTCGTCTAGAAGGAACGCGCGAAAGTCTTGCTGCGTGACGCCCGCAATGATCAGGGCCACCGTCGGTAGCTCACTGATGAGCTGATGAAAGATGCGAACGAGTAGTTTCTCACGATTCTGTTAAGTGCGCCCCCAAATTGCACCTATTTTTCATGTTCATGCACATACTGTGATCTGTCTAGTGTTCGTCATTCGCGCAATCAGCGTGTATCTGTAATGGAAGGCGAATATGATCGCCACTGCAACTTGGAAAGAACATTGGTAAATGAGCACCTGCAATGTGAGAGATGTCCTCATTTAGAGCCGGCATAGTGCTCGTTTACTGACCAATCCGATATGCTTGCCGTTCTCCGAGCCGCAAATCACACCCGTGCACAGCAGAGCCGTCAGCGGAAAGAGGGGCACGGGACGCAGGAGAAATCCCCAGCATATATCGCCGAGCAGAATGCAGAGCTGGAAATACGCGCGCCATGCCAATTTTATTCTGAGGAGATTACTCTACTCATAGCCGAGTAGGAAAAACTAATGACAATTTCAGTAGAGAGTTTGCTCAATTTCAGCAGTGAGATAGCGTCCTTTCGCTAAACTTTGAATCAGACGCTGCGCTTTTTGAGCCAATAGTTTCCATGTTTCCCATGTCTGAATATACCTGCAAGAAAATCAGATATCGCGCCAGCGGTCGCCCCGACGCGGGAGTCTTTGTGATCATTAGAAAAATGGCGAGTGCAGTGAGGCCGGCGGTGAGGAATCCTGCGTCAGAAATTACAACTAGAGCTCGAAATACGGGTCACCGTCCCTTCATTCTCCGTACTCTCGCACAGGTCGACAGGGCGAGAGAGCGCGCAGAATGCAGAGATGAAGCTAGCATCGGTGGATATACCGATGACGTGCTGATAGACGGGCATGAAGTCAAACCAGAACAAATCGAGTGTGAAGTTGCCCATCGGTCGGTTGGCACAACGAACGAACTGCCGCCGACGCTCACTAGACACCGTTGCTACCCGACGACTTGGAGGTGGTTGAATGGTCTGACTCTCTCATTTTCCATGCTCTCTCGTTTCTCTGGCTGACGAGAGAGCATTTCGAAATGAGAGAGGCAGACGATTGCTCTGCAGGTGATAAATGGATACATGCAGCTGCTCTGTGATCAATACCAGACATCGCGGACATGCACACTACCGGACATACGATCTTCAAACTATCCTAACTTTCTTGATAATGTCAACATTTTCAGATAAATTACATGGTCAACTCCGGCGCAGATCCGAGGAGAGACCAACTCTTCGTGTAGCATTACCATCTCATAATTAGATAATTTTATAATTAGATAACGATTCGCCAAAGTGTTCCCAAGATCTTCCAATAAAGTTGATTGTTCTCAGACAACAACTACTTGCTGTTACTTTCTCCTGCTTGTGAGAGAGCGCATGGATGAGGCATGCTAAGTACTTTCATTGTCCTCTCTCAATCTCTCAAACCTGGCGCCAACAAGATCTTGCTTGGAATCCTTGCTTGAAATCCAAAAAATGTACACGTATAACTTTACCCTTTTATCATTACTACAATCAATAATGCTCGTTCATCAATATGGGTGATTTTTTCCACTCGCCGCGGCGATTTCTTCAACAAGTCTTCGCGGCAGATCCTTGTGCTTTTCATCCACGATGACGATGTCGTAAGCGGCCAGAAACTGCGGCAGTTCGTCCATTCGCTGTAAATACATTTAGTTCAACCGCAAAAAAATTGTAAACACGACGCTTACCCCATAAAGAAATCCGACGCGAAGTGTTATCTGCTCCCATCTGCCAGCGCCCTCCTCCATCTCGACAGCAACATCGGGCAAGTCGCCGAGCAGAACCAGGTTGTGCGACTGGAACGGCGTGCTAAGTTTCAGCAAGAAAAATTTAAAAAGTACCGCGTCGCCGTTCTCTCGATCACCGCTGACAAGCAGCTGAGTACCCACAGCACCACGGGTGAGCGGATGGTGGAAGCTGGAGATGATCTGCACGAAAAAAACGCGTATTCTCAGGTCATTCGATATCAATGGCTCACTGATAGCCTTTCCGCACCGCCCTCGATCAATGCGGCGATCTTCTCAAGAGTATGCAATCGATGGTGCATGTGAATCTGAGGGAGCAGATGTGGAAGAGTTGCATCGAACAATCAATATCGTCGGGCAAATGTATTTGAAACTGACGCCAGGCTGGTCCAGCAGGGCTTGGATGCTGGCGGGTACGGCGGCTGCAGCATCCTTAGCTTGCAGGCATCTGAGCAGGAATTGATAGATTATTTACTAAAAAAGGAAGATAAAATACCTGTAAATCTGCCACTGTAGCAGGTACTTGCAGTTAGCCATCTTTGCGAGTCGAAGTCCTTGATATCCGGTCCCACAGCTTTATTTTGTACACCTAGGTGGGGGTTGGAAAATACGATCGCGCTGCTTTGCCCATAGTAAACGTGCCACTAGAGATTAGGTTTGTCGGAATAAGCAAAGCGACTCGAGCGGTCGATCACACATTGGCATTTCTCGTGCATCAGCGTGTATCGAGGAGACGTTCTGTGCTAGAAATGGAGTGGTAGTATGGAGTAGTAGTATAGTATGGAGCGCGGCATTTTGCATAGAGCAGGGAGTGAAATTCGAAAACATCGTTCTGTGATGCACACATTTTTGTAGTGCTTTGTGTATCTCCACGGGAGAGAAACGCAAAGGTACGAAAGACGAACCGTGCGAGTTGTGGGCAAGGGGTGAGCGTAATAGTCGACCAGAGTCGAGACAAAAAAGGTTACAACTAGGGGATGCGAACTTCATCAGTACAAATTTTGCAAATATCACAAGGGACATCATGCACATTTCAGAACAGCTGGTATAACAATGATGACATCAAACGATCGAAACCGTTCCATTTCTGGTCCAACTCTGGTGCTTTTCGGTGGTGGCAGATTGCTGGTCTCTCTCTCCTCTCCCCTCTCATTTGCGGGAATGAGAGATACTCATAGTCATTCTCGCATGCCGTCGAAATCGGTGATACGTGCGATAAAAAGTTAATTTTATCGGCAATCAAATCAAAAGAACAAGCTGCACTCCATCCTCGCCACGTTCTCTCTCTTCTCTTCGACCTCCACGATGGCTTCTATCAGTCTGCTCGGCAGATCCCAGTGCTGATTGTCCTCGACGACGATGTCGAAGGCGGCCAGGAAGTGCGGGAGCGCGTCCAGTCGCTGGAAAATTGGAGCGTATTTCCGATAAAGTCGCCCATCTACGCTTCAATCGAAGTGAAATGGGGGACTTCAACTGAAGAGGGTTCAAGAGTAGAGAAGAGTGAAATGAAGAGACGATCTCACTCCATCAAGAAACCCGATCCGCAGCGTGATCGCGGTCCATCGGCACTGCTCCATATCGGCGGCGTCGGGCGAGTCGCCGAGCAGGATCAGATTGAAGCGATCGGACGGCGTCGAGTCGAACTGCGTCTGAATCATGTATTAGAGCACAATATGAGCAACTGCGCTCCTGCAATTCCCCGGGGTATGTGAGTGAAAATGAATAGAGTTTCAATGGCTACCTCAATAAAATGCATGTTTGCAGGGTTAGGGGATGGAGGATGACAACCGATGTCCGGGAAAGTGCAGGAGTGCCCTCAATCTGATAAGAAAGGGACAGAAACGTACCGCATCGTAGTAGCTCAGTTGAGCGATGGGAAGGGCTGCGCCTACTACTCCCCGAGTGAGTGGATGGCAGAAGCTGGAGATTACCTGAAGGAACCATACACCTTTTTTCAGCCTAACTTGGTTCTATTGATGACTCATGAATGATATTCGCTCACCGACAGCCGCTGCGCGCCTCCTTCGATCAGTAGGGCAAACTTCTCAAGCGTAAATACGCGGTGACTGGTGTGGATCTGAATATAAATTGAATTCGTGAAACGATGTTTTTAGATATGAAAAATCGCCTGAAACTCACTCCATACTGATCCAGGAGGCTGTAGATACTGGAGGGCACTGTAGCTGCAGCATCTTTAGCTTGGATGAATCTCAAAAAGCCTCATTTACTTGCTACATTATGTTGAGAAAGAAAGAAAACTACCTGCTAATCTGCCAGTTGCGCTGAATCTTATGTTTAGCCATATTTGTGGACGAGAAATCTCCAAGGTAGAACAGAAGTTTGGCAATCGCAATCAAAGCCCGTCGCTCCATTTTATACGCCTAGTCGGGTTTCGAAAATAGAAAATACGACCTAGATACGTTGAATTGTCCACGCGAGGTGTCATGTTCACTGGGAGAAAGTCAGCTCATGGGTCGGAAGGGATGAAGGGGGTTTAACATTAGGCATTTGTGTCAAGGAGATTGTGCAATAAGCTGTTATGGTTTTGGATTTTTAGTGTGGAATGGGTATATGAGAGACTTTTGCCATGGAAAAACGGTTTACCAATACATTACGTCCGAGAAATCAGTTACAATCGATGATTAATTCTTCATTTTTTCATCAATGCGATGATTTCGCCGACGAGTCGGCTGGGCAGATCCCTGTGCTCTTCATCTTCGACGACGATGTCGTAGGCGGCGAGGAACTGCGGGAGCACGTCCATTTGCTAAAAAGTGCTCTTTTCTTTCGAAATCTGACAGATCATGGTGTTTTTCGGGTTCTCACCCCATCAAGGAACCCGATCCTGAGCGTGATCGCCGTCCATCGGCCCAATCCCTTCTCCATCTCGACACAGTCGAGCGAGTCGCCGAGCAGGATCAGATTGAGCCGTGCTGATGAAGCCGCCTCCGAGCTCTGAGACGTTCCGATTTTCAAAATCTTCTCTTTTTCCGGCGTAAGATGGATATCAAAGATGGCTCACTTCGTCAGTGACAGGCAGCGGAGCGCCCACGATGCCTCGAGTGAGCGCGTGCTCGAAGCTGGCGATGATCTGAACAAATTATAAAATGACAAATTCAGCTCATTTAGCACTAATTACTAATAGAATGGCTCACCGACAGCCTCTCCGCGCCTCCATCGATTAATCCTGCGATCTTCTCAAGAGTGTAGAGGCGATGGCTCATGTGGATCTGACAATAGAGGCATGCAATATCGTGATCACATCCAGATTTTAAAATTAAGTACCCCTGGTTGTTCCAGCTGGCTTTGGATGCACGAGGGAACGCTGGCTGCAGCTTCCTTAGCTTGCAGGAATCTGAGCAGGGCCTTTTTATAGTCTGAAACATTAGAATACCGGTTAATCTGCCACTGGAGCACAATCTTGGACATCGTAGCAGGTGAAGTCGCGAAGTCACAGAAGTCTGGCTATTGCTGTCCAGTCCGCCGCTCCATTTTATATGGTTGGGAAGGTTTCGAAAAAGGGGAACGCAGCTGTTAGACGGCAAAGTGTCCAGGGAAGAGCCGTCGAAAGCTTGGATTTGGCGAGAGAAGCAAGCGAGAGACACAGGGGATCGGTAGGGCCAGCGAGGGTTCAGCATTCCGTGTGAATGCGTACTGAGGATACTTTGTGTTGGCGATGGAGATAGGAGGTGAATTTCGAAGACAGAAATGGACGTCGTCGATAGATGGTGCGAGCGCCGGGAATAGTGCCATTTAGGTCGATGGAGCACGTTTTATCAGCGCTTGTTTGGCTGACACGTGCAAAGATGTGATGATTGTGGTGCATTGCTCACCCGTGAGAGACAGATAAAGGTACAAAAATGCAGAGTATGATACGAAAATCAGATGTGTCTCAGGCACATATTGCGAGAATCTTTTTTTTTCCAACGTTCATTTTCACTCTCTACAAACGTGCGTCTGCAGTCCACTCCAAGGTACTTTATCATGATCCCAACGGGCTTGGAGTCGTGTAATGCATTATGATGATGGAACTATGATTTGAAAGCAAAGATGAATTTTTTATCAGCACTTCTCAACATTCTGCACGATATTCAACTATTCTTGTCCCCGACTCTTTTAGCCGCGACGATTTCCTCGATCAGTTTGCTCGGCACATCCATGTCTTGATCGGCAGTAATTACGATGTCGAAGGCCTTCAGAAACAGAAGAAGCAGGCTCAACTGCTGAAAAGATCGAGTACATTGCCTCATACTAGGTCGTCGAGCTCTATTCTGGACCGTAAAATCGAACTAAAAGTACACCGAGGGAGCATAATAATACACTTACCCCATCAAGGAACCCGATCCTCAACGCGTTGGCCATCCATCGGCTGAGTGCCTTCTCCATCTCGACGGCGTCGAGTGAATCGCCCAGTAGGATGAGGTAAAAGCGAGAAGAGAGTGGCGAGTCGGGCGATGAGCACTACAATGACATGGGCATACGTTTGCGACTTGACAAGTGTATGTGAGAAAGGAAATACTTGACCAATTTCACAGGAATGATAGCTTAGACTTGGGAAATTGTCTACGCTTACATCCCCTGAGCTTACATTTCGCCCCCTGGGCAGCCGTGTGCCCACTGTTCCTCGAGTGAGCGCGTGCTCAAAGTTCGAGACGACCTGTGAAAGAATATTTTTCTACGATCGTACCAAAAATGTCAACGATGCCAATGGCTCACCGATAGTCTCTGCGCGCCTTCCTCGATCAATCCAGCGATCTTCTCAAGAGTAAATACGCGATGACTGGTGTAAATCTGTAGATTGGAAAGTGTGAAAAACTAAAAATTAAAAAAAAATTCTAACTGACTCCAGGTTGCTCCAGCATACTTTGGATCCTTGAAGGAACAGTATCGGCAGTCTCCTTGGCTTGCAGGAATCTGAGAATGATAATTTCTCAAGTTTTATCGATATCAAATATACCTGTTCATCTGCCAGTTGAGATGGATCTTAGCCATGTTTGTGAAGTCGGTAAGCAAGCAGAGAAGTTCGGAAAAACCCGCGGCTCCATTTTATACTCCTAGAGTTTAGACCTAGAAATGCACGACCTAGAAATGCACGGTTGACGTTGCCTCGAGAGAAAGTCAGGGGGTCGGTAGAGGTTTAGCGTTAGGCATGTGAAAACGTGTTAAGCAGATTATGCAATAGTCCGTGATGGTATTTACATGTGTGTCGTATTTACGCAGGAGATGAAGTAACCAATAGCGATGCTTGTATTGAACGATGTGTCAACGCAGACAATATCCGAGAGAATCATTTATTACTCCGAACACTATGTACAAATACACTTGGTGTCTCTACAGCCTTGGGCATTCTAAACAACCCAACGACTCTAATCAACGATCGCACGTCGGTGTCTATTTGCCGGCGTAGGCATTGCCGCCGAGCGGCGCGCCGCCATATCCTCCCGATGAGCCGCCGAACGACTGCGGCGCTCCGTACGATGAGCCGCCGAAGGCGGGCGCAGGAGCAGCGTAGGACTGCGCTCCTCCGAAGCCGCCGGCGCCGCCGGCGGTGGCGTAGCCTCCGCCCGGCGCGCCGCCGAACGACGGCCCTCCTCCATAGCCACCGGCGGGCGCGCCGTACGACGGAGCGAAGGCGGGCGCGGGCGCGGAGTACTGGGGAGCGGCAGCGGCGTAGCCGCCGCTGCTGGGGTATCCGCCGCCGTACGACGATCCTCCGTAGGATGATCCGCCGCCATAAGATCCGCCTCCGCAGCCTCCGCCGCCACCGCCGCAGGGAGGAGGAGGGGGCGCGCCGCCGCCACTGCAAAATTAATTATTTAAGAATGAAGGAGAGAGAAAAAAGATTCAAAGTGAGCAGGCATTCTATGCATGTGGTACACGGAAATGAACGCATGCCAGGAAAGATGAAAGATGTCTAGAGGCTCACCTATACCCCCTGACCCTATGCCGGGGAGTATGGATTTAGCAGGTGACCAGGGTATGCCTAGAGGCGTACTCACCATCCGCCTCCGCATCCTCCTCCACCACCGCCGCCGAAGAGCGACGTGAGGAAGGCATTGGAGACGACGGCAAGGGAAAGGACGATGAGCACCTTCATTCTGCAAAGAATCGACTATTAGGGGCTGGACATCAGAGGACAAGAAGCTACAAAGTAATCATGTAAGGTAGACAACGACTTACTAGGGAATGAGACGATCGGTGGTGATGCTTCCTGAGCTTCACAGGGCGGTTTTATAATGCCCGCCGCCTCCTTATGCCCTCCTCCCCCCCGCTCGTGTCGTAATGCGTGGGAACAATGGCGCCGTTCGTACGAGATGTTTCATGTTTCACGTCAGCGGCCGGACCTGAGGGACCATTCGCGGGGGGATGATGACAATGGCATGTGCCCGCTAGGTTGTAGGGGTGATGGATGGACTACGGCATACTCCTCGTTATCAGTGCACTCTCGTTGCTCTAACAATAAGGGATGGAGAGCGCCATGACGAACAGGATGTTTGCTTGCTCGAGCCGGTTAGAGAGGCATGCCAATGGAGTGAGGGCTATTCTTCTCTGGCCTTGAGGCGAGAGACTGCTGGCCAATTCAGCGAACTCATCAGCAAGAAATGCCATGGCAAAAAATCGTGGGTGGAGGGCGAGGGGAAACAGGAAGAAATCTACTTTCGATTTCTCCGCAAGGCCAGCGAGGAAACATCGAGAGAGGGACAGCGCGGAAAGAGCTGCAGCCTTGCTGGTGGCATCATGTTTTCTCTCTTATTTTTGGTTCTGTGTTTCGTTTCTTTCCTTGGGTTTTTGTCAAACCTTTTCTTCTGTCAAGTCGCATTATTTATTTTTCGCGTTTATAGAGCAAATAACTTAATATTCAAAAGGACGTTGTTGACTACTAGACATAGACAAGTAGTTGACAAGTAGGGAAATCGATCGTTCATTCGAGCTTCTTTGCCTCCTCCTTGTCGCTGGATACGGCAATCTGTAAAGATTTGTTTTCTTAGAGTAAGGAAGACACACTGCCTCCTTTCACTTGCCCTTGTCATGTGAGCGCATACCGTTTTCCTCTTGATAGCTCTTGTAGGTATAGTGGCTACCGTAACCTACAGGACAAAAAAGACGCGATTACGGTAGTAGGCGCCTACCGTTCTCCTCTTTGTCGGCGAGTCCTGCTTGATGTATGCGCGGTGGAAGTACTCTGCGAAGAGGTAGATGTACGTGGAGAGCACGCCGCAGCCCATCCACATCCGGTCCACTCTGAAATGAGGATTAGGCTGACTTACAGATTTCAATCGGTCTGGAAGGTCTTGAGAAGACCAGGTTTCTTAGGATCTTTGGCAAGCTGTAGTGCTCACTTGTTGTTGCAGTTGTCAAGCCCTTCCGTTACATGGAAGTAGAACATGTGTCCGGCCAGGTAAAAAGCGGAGGCGAACTGGGTGATCTGCAGTGATTGATCAGCTTGAGTTTAAAGATCAAGGTCCAAAGTTCAAAGATCACCTGAATGCAAGTGATGGCTTTCGGAATCCACAGTGGCGTTTTAACGCCGAGGGCGCGCAGCGCGAAATAGCTAGAAAGGGAGAGTGAATGACATTGAAAATCTGTCCGGAGGTCGGATTGTGTAGGCCGCATGTGGTCAATTGACATAAATAAACACGATAGTCTAACTGTTTCGTCAGAATCTAGTGGTTCTAACAGCGAGTCCAAGATTACGGTAGCACGGTAGGTCAAACAACTCACAAGTACATGATCGTATGCACGAAGAGGTTTTCGATGATTACATATCGCGCCCACGGCACGAACTCGGTGAAGAAGATCTGGCCGGCAAGGAAGGTCACCGAGTGGTGGTACCTGGAACATGGTTCCTGCTCCTTGGTACCGAAACCCGGCTTGAGTAGGTTTCAGGATTTGGGTGAAGTGGCCTACCAGTGCATGAATATTACAGGGCGCTTTCTGACGATGAGAAAGACGGTGTCAATGAGTTCGGGTGCCTGAAACGACAGCAATTTGTCGATCTTCGTGCTTCTTTCTAGGATTCTTCCATCATCCCTAGAAAGAACTGTTGGGGTAGAAAGGCGAAAAATCCTCGAATCATACCTTGCTCATCGTGAACAGCCACGCCACGTAGCCCGACACCGGGTTCGTGTAGAAGTCATCGTTGTAGCACAGGGTACCTGCAAACTTGCTAACAACTCGGGAGAGTCCCCCCTGCTACACCCATCTACACACACGTAACTATTTCGTCGCGCCTAGGGCGTAAATAAATTAGTACTACTATTAAATCTTCAGGATTATAGATTCAGGCATCTGATCTGACCAATGATGCCGCCTTTGTAGTACGATTGCAGGATGTAAGGCAGCAGGAAGTAGAAGGAGATGCCGGAGTACGCACAGAGAGCCAGGTTCCAGACTACAAGTGCCGATTGCAGATTAGGCGCCTGGTAATTGATTGTCCATTTAAAAAAAACATGCTAGCACACCTTGCAGTTAGCCATCAATTGCGGTCCAAACTTGACCATGAGTAGATAGGCAGCAGTGATCTGAAGTGGTCATTGAACAATGAAGAGAAAGCTGAGGTATCCTTGTAAATGAAAGTAGAACTAGGTTGCGCTGCATTATTGTCTATCGGACGTGGACGTTACTGAATAGCGGACACGTTAATCTGTAGGAGCCAATGAAGGAGTCCCATGGATCAAGCTGTTCGCGCTCACCCCAAGCGAGATCGGTAGGTGCGTATGTTCCATGAAGTAGCGCATCTTCTCCATCTCCCACTCGCCGAAGAAGACCTCAACAATCGCCTGTTTGATCGAATCCAACCTCTCAGAAGTCAGCGACTGGCGGGAGATGATGTAAAACTGTTAACCTCAGAATAGGAGACCGGCGTGCGATTCGAGGCCAGCGTCATCTCGGGTCGAATCAACCGAAGGCCCAAAGTGACTAATTCCATCCTGCAGAGTTTGAATTTGAGACATTTTGATAGAAAGATAGAACAAAACTATAACGATAGTGAGGAAAGATTGACATGATCTATCACTGATATGATCAGAGTAATTGAGTGCATGAAACAAGTATGGATGAAGGGGAAGAAGGCGTGGCTACCTAGATAAAGTCTATGTACCCTGATCTATGATAGGGATGGCTTGGCAAGAAATGACTCTTCTCATTTTACACACTTTCTCGGCTCTCTGACCAAAATGAAGAGACCATTTCTTGCCCAGCCATCTCTAAACTGTGATCGGGCAAAATACGGACGAAATAGTTTGTGTTGAAAGTAAGCAGGAGCGTTGCAGATTACATGTAATTTAAATATATTTTACAAACAAATCATGAAACAACAATCTTTAGTGCGAAGTGCCGGGGCACTGTAATAGTATCCTGGATGAGCGACCACGCTTTTACTTCTACAGCGTGAGAAGAAAAGAACATCAGACAGAGTTGGTCTGAGGAATGGCATTAAGATCAATCCTGGATACTAGAATAGTGCCAGAAGGGGCCTATTCTTCACACAATACAGCCTAATTATGTGTTTTAGAGGAGTGATTTGAATGTGAGAGCCCCCAAAATCTTGTGGAGTTAGATAACGACTCATTGAGGAGAAAGACAGTGGGTTCGAAAATCTGAGAACGGTTACCATCGGGAAGAGTATGTACATGGGTTTGATATGGCGAGCTGGTTGTTGAGTGAGCGATATCGAGTTAACCAGAAGCGGTTGTGCAAGGGATGTAAAGAGTGAAACAAGAACGGATGATAGGGGCGATGGTTTTCCACGTGCATTGCACATTCAACTGTTGTAGGAACACGTATGGAACACTGGATTGGTATCAATCTAGTCAAATTATGGATGACAAGAGGGACTTCTTCTCATTGATCCTTCTTCTCTTCTTCCTTTGTCTCGGGGGACTCTTCGACCTGCGAAAAAATATTTCTTTTTAATTTTCGAATAAAAAGAATTTTCGAAGCTGGTTCCAAACTGACCTTCGCTTTCGTGGGCGGGTTGTTCTTGGTGTAGGCCTCCCGGTAGTATTGCATGAATAGGTAGAGATACGAGCCGACCACGAGGCCACCAATCACCGACACCGTGTTGATTCTGCGAAAACACACATCAAAATCTTGCGATAGAGCAGATCATTTAGTGTTGGTCATTGCGTTGAGATGGACTTTTTTTCAATTTCTTAGTTAAAAAAACTCACTCAGCAGCGCAATCCTTGAGGTTATCCGTGAACAAGGCGTGGAAGAAGTGAGCACCGAAGAAGGACGAAGAGATGAATTGGGCGATCTGCGAAAGGCGGTGATCAGAGACCAAAGATCAAAGATCAAACCTGCGTGAGCGTGATCATCTTGGACACCCATCGCTCCGTCTTGATGCCCCACGCGCGCATGCCGTAGTAGCTGAAATGCAAACTTGAGAATAATGCGAGACCTGCGAAATTCACTAGATTGACATTCACATACGCTGCATGTGCTACTGTAGCTAAGCGAGAAAGAAAAGTACGGTAAGCAGGTGCATCAAAAAAGTTCGGTAGGTCAAAACAGAAACTCACAAGTACATAATCGTGTGCACGCCAAGATTGATGATCACACCCGGCCGCACGAAAGGCACGAATTGCGTGTAGAAGAGTTGACCGAGGAGGAAGGTGACCGAGTGGTGGTACCTGAACGGATCATGGTTCCGGGCACCAGTACCAGGCTTCGATCGGTTTCAGAAGTGCCGTAAAATCCTTACCAGTGCAGAAAGATGACTTTCCGTTTGCGGAGAATGAGAAAGACGGTGTCGATGAGTTCGGGGCCCTGCATTTTAAATATGCAAAAATTATTTTTTTTGAAATTATTATTTCGAAAATCAAACCTTGCTCATGCAGTACAGCCAGCCCCACCAGCCCGACTCAGGATTGGTGTACAGGTCGTCATTGTAGCAGACGGTGCCTGAGTTAGGAATGGTTTGGCATTTCGCGCAATCTCTCTCTTGTCTCTGACCGATGAGAGAGTATGCGTAAAACGAACAGCATGAGTAACTCCATTTCGAAATAGTTCAGATGGCAAAGAAATCTCACCCAGCACGCCGCCGCTGTTGTAGGACTTCACGAAGTGCTTCCAGAGAATGTACAGGGACAGGCCAGAGTAGAAGGACAGACCAAAGTTCCAGGCAGCGAGCGATGAGCGGAGATCGAATGCCTGGATTATTTATCATAATTAATTAATTAATTTTTAATTAAGACATTAATTACCTTCCGATTCTGCATGATCACTGGTCCGTACTTGACCATGAGCAGGTAGATGGCGGTCACCTGAAATTGTTGCGCATATGTGAGACAATATACTTCTCGAAAGCATTCTGAGTTCCAAAGCATTCTCAATGTGGAAGGAAAGTGTGTGGTTCCCGTCATTTCTGCATGCTCCTTGGCCAATTATCGTGAATTTTCTTGATCGGAATAAAAAAAATTGGTGAAGAAAGCGATTAACTCACCGCAAAGGACACGGGCAGATGGGTATTCTCCATGAAGTGTCTCGTCTTCTCCTGGTTCCACTCCCCGAGGAACATGTCCGTGTAGGTCACCGGGATGCGGAACTCGGCGGCCGTCGGCGCCGCTGGGTCCGCGGTAGCCATCCTAAAATGCAGATGTGATACGGTAGGAGTACGGTAAGAACAACATGGTCAACAAAATAAATGCGGTCACTAGTGACACAAAGTGGCCCGAAACGCGGTGTGACAAGCCGGAATAGTTACGGGGCTTGAAACTAGCGCGCAAATTCACATTTTCTGTCGCTTGCAAACGACAAACTCGAAATGGCAAATGAGTGTGAGCGGTTGCGCAAGCTGGTTTTATACGAGCCATCCATCTCACTACTCTACTCCCTATCAGATTAGATATGACACGGGGGCGGGTCACTTGAGTGAGCTTATTTAATCGTGATTTCCCTTTCAGTGTTATCCTCGGATGGGGTATGGATGCACAACTTGTTAACAGTCGGAGGAACGAGTTGGATAAGGAAGGATCGTGCATGAGTTACTTCTCTCCGTTCCGTCCCCCTATCACTACTCGCATATCTTGTTAGTCGAATGTAGGGATGGCTTCCCAAGAAATGGCCTCTTCATCTTGCGTACTCTCTCATCGGTCAAGCGGGCGAGAGATCACGCTAAATGAAGAAAGACATTTCTTCACAAGCCATCCCTTGTCGAATGCGATTGATCTATGCTCGAGTCAGTGGGGATTGTCGGCATGAAGAGGGAAAGCGGGTAATCCGACACGGAGCCTCTAGGGTAATTGCAGAATAACTGTCTGTTGGGGAAATAATGACAAAATTATGAATCGGGTGGGCACACACGTAGCAGAACAGTCAGACAACAGAAAGTGAAACAACTTTATAATTTATTAGCGCAATTCGGTACTTCCCGTCGCGAGTGTGGCAACGGAAACATTCCGATTCTTTCTCGTGTAAGCTAGAGCTTGCGGAAAGTGGAAGAGGATTATGACAAACCTGAAATAAAAATAAACAAAAAATGAAATAAAATAAAGTCTCACGCGTCCAGTATGTTAGTCACAATCCAGATTGAGGATAACGCAGTTTGCAGGTTTGGAGAGGAGATGGATGGAAATATGAAGAAGTAGATAATGTTAACGGTGGTTGTAGGAATACACTGGCAGAAACTCTGAATTTGTAGTACTTTGGAAAAGATATTTTCGAAAGTCTAAAACTTGAAGAATCAGACGAGCCCGTCGGTTAATTGCTTTCTTGCCATGAATCTGAAAAGATATCTTCTTGAACCAATTCGATTCTCAACCACCTTCGATTTCCTAAAGAAAATGAATCCGAATATTACGGAATCGAGAGCCACGATTAGAATGATCTCAACAGTTGACCAGTACACTTCAAAGTACCTGAAGTTGTGATTAATGTTTATGGGGAATAGGTGATTCAAATATGATTTAGCGGCAACTGATTCGAAAAGTGACTTACTTTCCGTAAAACTCGGTCCATTCCGTATCTGTCATATGCCAAATGAACGTTTCACGGTCGTATGTCCAGTACAGATTTACGTCTGATATAGTGTAAAATATAATTATTTTATAAATTCGTAAACCTCACCCATCAATGTCATCAAAATCGTGTGAAAAGCTGTAATTATCGCACAAATGACGAGAATTTTCGGAGTGGCTTCTCTCCAACTCTGATGTGATGTAATTGACAACGCTTTTTACTCTAATCTACCTGCTGCATCGCAGGAAATACGATGTAGACGAATCGATTTATCGCAAACAGATCGTGCATGGCCCCAGAGTAATGGTAACTGATCTCCGCAATCTCAAATCGAAAAGCAATTTCGAAATATTAACATTTTTACGTAAAAAACTGCGTAGCTAGTGAATGAGCCGTCGCGAGGCGCATACTCCGCGGGAATCAAGCAATACGCGGATGTAACCGAAAGAAGGGTGAGATCCGTCAGCATTTGAATCTTGCATAATATTCCGAATCTGCGCATCCGAATCATTTTCGAAAATGAAATCTGTTTACGATTCACGCAGCGCAGTCGATTTCTGTATCGTCCACAGGGCAAGGCAGCAAAATGAGGATCCGAGAGTGAACGTCTGACAAACAAATATCACAAAACTTCAATAATAGAATAACGAACCATTATCACAAACCCGGTTGCAAACGCGACCATTTCGATAAAGGTATTGTAGGTATTCAGATTCTGATAAGCCTTACGCAAGTCGTTTATCGTAATTTCCCTAGGGTTTCGTTGCGTTTTTTGTTAGTTCCGCTCATTATTGAGCGCCGAGAGAGATTAGTTTTGCAAAAACGAACGAACAGATAGAACAAATTCCGAACAAATTGATCGGTCATCTCATTTACATTGAAGTTCGGACGAACAATTCCGAACAAATCAAATTATCGTCTCTCTCCTTTACCTCTCCGTGCATGGGAGAAGTGGTCGTCGAGTTGAAAAGTTCAATCATTCCTCATCTCGTGGACGTGCAAAATGAGAAGGAGAGGGACCATCCATTGTTTGTTCGAACATTTCTTTGCATAAATCCGAACAAATCCGAACAAGTCAAACATTCGTCGAACTCGAACAAAGGCACTTGTCATGATGTCGTCCAAACGATCAATGGCTATGTACTGATAAGAGCGTCTCCATCGTCTGTCATCGTTATCACTATCATCTCTCACTCGCTATCACTTCGAAATCCACCCCAGCACCAGAATTATCAACGCACTCGAGAGCCTCTCTCCCCGCTTTCGCTTATTTTCCTCGAAAGACCTGCATCAAGGCATGAGTAAAGACGTCATTTCACCGACAGACCAAGCGATTCTTTTATTTTTCCATGCTCCCTCGTATCTCTAGTCGTCTAGAGAGCGTTGCGAAACAAGAGAGAATGATCATGTATACCAGCACAGAAATAGCACCGATCTCTGTAATGATAAGGACTTTGCGACGTTGCGACTTTTGGCTTTGATTTCACCCGTGATAGCGCTAACTTCTGCTCTCGTAGAGGTAGCAGCTATTATCGCACGCATTCCTCAACCATGACAGAGGCGACGAAGTGAGGCCAACACCAAGCAAAGCATCGCAAGAAATCGTACACTGTCTCTGAGGGCGAGAGAGTGCTCAAAATGTAGAGACGGTGACTCGTATTTCACCGATGCATTGCTCGTCATTTGGTCAGAGAGATCACGAGAAATGGCGCTGATAAGCACCGAAATGACAACATTATCTGAGAGGGATGGCGAGTCACAAGACGCGTTGGGCCTATATAAGCAGTGGAATCAGCAGAATTCTCAACCTATCTCCTTCAGTACCAGTAATGCACGTTTCAATTACCTCTCGCAACCAATTTGTTGGCACAACAAAGTCACTGTGAGTACTGCTTCTAATTTTCGAAAACGCGTACGATAACCTTGCTTATTGTATTGTTTCAGTTGGGTTCGAACACTGGCCAAATACCGCAAGGCGTTCGCCTCATCCAACGAATCGATAAACGAGAAGGACGGAGGCGAGATGAAGAACGATCGCGAGGTTTGTTCTGTTGTTGTTGGTGTTTTGTTGTTGTTGTTTTCCTTCTAAATTCTCGTTTTTTCAGATATTCTCCTTCGACGTGCATCAAATGGATTGGGCGCGCTCATGATTGCTGCATGAAGTCTGCGTCGGCAAGATCGATTCGCCTTCCTTGCGGTCAAAAAATGCCCCAAATGCTAAGCCAGCCTGCCTTGCATCTCTGATGAGCATCGGAGACATTCGGAAGAGACTGTGCAGAAAGAAGAGCAAAATGCGTGGATTCTTACCATTCGATGATTTTATTGCCTGTTAATTGACAATTTTTCGCAATCGATTGTTGATAAATCGGTTTTGAAAGTTCTGTCAAGCATATAAGCTCACTCAATTCATTTGGTGAATGGCCTGAATTTTCATCGTACGTCAATGCCGAGCCGGGTCTTTGCAGGGATGATAGTAAGGATCAGTCGGATATTACACGGCTAACCATCCTATTCCAGGCCCGTCTCAGGGACGGCAGAAAACAACAAAATATCGCGGAACCGGGGAAGCGCTTGAGCGGCTTCCTTGCCTACTGATGAAATCGTAAAAAAGGTAAAAATAGTAATTGCGAAAGCAGCGTCATACAATACTGTGGTGCAGTTGAAAACTTTGGCTCTGTTGTAGAAGACGGGTATCGAAAAAAAAGAAAGGTCCGCAAAAAAAGAAAGGTCCGTAAAAAAAGAAAGGTTCGTAAAAGTGGGCTTTGGAAAAGAAAGGTCCTTTCTTTTTATTTACGGACCTTTCTTTTTCAAAAGCCATTTTTACGGACCTTTCATTTTTTTTACGGACCTTTCTTTTTTTCGATACCCGTCTTCTACAACAGAGCCAAAACTTTATCTTATCGCATGGAAAAGAGAGAACAATTTGCGTTTCCAAACGGTATTTTCTAGCTGGTAAAATAGTGCGGAGAGAGAGCGGGAGATAGAGAGGGAGCGGCGTCGGGCGGCAGCGGCTCTGCAGCCGTCCTTTGCTGCTGCTGCTGCTGCACCTGTCTTCTCAGCTGGTTCAATTCGGCGTGCACGAAGCACAGTGCTTGCCGAAGTTGGCCATTCTCTTCCTCGAGCGACTAAAATCGAACTAATTACGCACTTAGCAGTGTTTTATCCGGAGAAATTGCCTATTTTGCGCTCCAAATCGTGGAAGTCGATGGGAAAGTATGCTTACCCGCATTCTTTCATGAATTGATGCATCGACCCATTTGCGAACATCGCGCAGGTGGCGCGCGCGAAAGTTCTTCAGACGTCTGTGCTCCTCCTGGAACGAAATCGCTTTAACTGTTTTTTTGGCATAAAGAAATGATCACATAAAGAAATGATGCCAGAAAAATAATAATCACCATTGCCGCAAAATCGGGCTCGAACCGCTCGGCGGGCGGAGATATGGTGATCATCGGAGCTTTCACCTGCTACAAATGGTTGTACTATTGTTAATATTGGGGGCGAATTACCGGCGGTTGAAGCTGCTGTTGCTGCAGTACTAGCTCATCTTGCTGATAGAGATGCGGCATGAGGGCTGATTGTATTTGGCAGACGGAAGTGGGTGAGAACGAGGAGAAGTGGACCGGAATCACGGACGGGAAGATGCTCGAAGGCGGCGGGGAGTGGGCGACCATCCTGGAAATGGCAGAAAATTAGAGAAGAGCAGGCATAGACTGTATGCAATAGTGATGAATGGCACTATCGAGGGGGCGGGACTCCACATTCCCGAAGTTGGGGCTTCCCTACGCGCGCGCCTACGTAGCAGTCGCATGCTGTGGATGATGCTGGATTGGTCACGCATTTTCGCGAAAAAAGAGCGGATAATGTTGGTCAAATCTGCCGCATTCGCGGTGACTGCGGCGCTCGAAATAGCTGAGTGGAACCGAGGGGATCAGCAGTCAAAGGGAAAGTGAAAATACAATTTGATCAAATAAATGCCTTCTAGAAGAGCATCTTTGTTGAAAGATGTGCGAATTGTACGAATTATACACGGTACAAGTTCTTTATCTGACGATTTCATGATGATGATGATGATGAAAAGTATGCCGAATTTATTCTTTCTTCATTGGAATCGCGACACTTGCTGATGGCTGCAGTAAATGTGCCGCAGCGAGCTGCAGCTGCCGCAGCCTGCTCATTTCCACGCCGATGGAGCGGATCTCCTCGTGAAAACGAGCATTCTCCTCTTCCAGCGCCTCAACAGCAAAGTTGTACGCCGTGCAAAATTAATCAACCATAATGCAGAAAAAAGTATATTTTGCATACCTTGACTCGTTGGTCGATCAACTGCTGATTCCATCTTCGAGAATCTCTCGACCGCCTCGCCGCCTCGTTTTTAATTCGACGTTGCTCTTTGAACTCATTCTGAAATAAAATTTTTTTAAAAATCGCGATGAACATAGCTCACCGAGGATTTGTCCAACTCCTTGAACGTCTTCTTCTTCTGAACGCGAACAATCTTACATGAGGAATCAGACGAAGAGGAACCTCTGAAAGGATGATGTATTTTCGAAAATACACTTCAAATTGCCTACCTCCGCGAAAGTTCCGGCGAAGGCGTGAGGTTGTGCATCTAAAGGGAACAGTCAATGAATATTTCCGCACATCGACTTTATCTTACCGGAGTGAAGTCGCAAGGCGTGAGGGCAGGCGGCAGCACAGGCTGTTGGAGCTGCAACGCATGACATTAAATTCGCCCTAATAGAGAACCTGCAAACCTCGAGGCAGTTTTCGGGATTCTCGTGCGGCCCAGACACGGTTATTACAGGAGTCGTCCACGAGTAGTGCAGCACCTGCAAAGGTTCTGATTTTTGCAAATAAAAGCACAATACCAATCAGAAAAATACAGCTAATAAAAAAATAATGACCTGTTGCGGCAGGGGAGACGTCGGATGCAGCCGCTGTTGCATCATCACAGATGGTTGAACGACGGCAAAAGCGGACGGTTCTAGAGGCAGGAAAAGGGGAATCGACGAGGGAAAGATGCTGCTTGAGGACCCAAGCATTCTGGAATGGAGGATAAGTAGTTGTTGTGCAGGAAATGCAATCTGGTACGAGTGGCACTCGTTCATGTTTGGAAGCCAGACAAATTTGGAGAAATGAGAAAGTATGTAGAGCAGTCACCTTGGATACTATAGACGATTCGAGAAGACTTCCCGGGCTGATTTGAGCTTCCATCCTTCGACTTTGCATGGATGAGGGTGGCAAAGCGGGTTTATCCATTCTCGAGGCCGAAATCCAAATTTTGAAGCTGGTCGAATAACAATCTGTGTGTAAATGTTAGTGAATGCGGAAGATAAGCTGCCTTGCGTCAACAGCTGACTTATAGTCAAGACAGGAAGACCAACCTCTCTATTTCGCACTAGCTCATGCCAGTCGATTCCGTCTCAGCTCTCCGGTTCTGTATCGCAGAATCAATGATTTCGAAATGGTCTCAAGACGGTCAGAGAAGCGAGAGGTTAGTCACACTAAATGAAGGGTTTCATTGACGCCAATGGTCACACTTTGTTGGCGCCTTTTGTAGTGATTCACATAGATCGTCGTGGATGAAAGTTTATTTCGAGGTGCGAGAGGAAAATATTGGAAAAATAGATCGGCAAACAATATGAAAACTAAGAAATCGAGCAAGATCTTGACGTCGTGGATAATTCTTGCGGAATAGGAAGCAGAGTTCTCATTTCGGACAGCTGAAAATAAATATCGATTTTCATACGATCGCCTCTATTTTAGTACTCAAAAAATGAGAAAAGTTTGTATACCTTGTTCTCAATCGCTCCTGGCTGACATACGCTCATCAGTTCCTCATATCCTTCGATCGAGTGAACAGCGGGATCTGAAATACGGGGGTTATCAGATAAATGATTGAGTAAATTCTCTCCGTTTGGCACTCTTAGGTTTTAGATAATGAACCTCTCTGCCTCTTCGTGATCTCCCAGATGCTCTTCTTGTAGCTCCGCTGCAGGAAGTACGTCTCCATCTCGCCGCGGCCCTGCAAACCCGGCTACCATCGTCTGGTTCCTGGCACCAATCATGGTACCGATAATGGTACCTTGAAACTTACCCTTATCGGAATTCGCCCTCGAGCGATGAACTCGAATCGCCCGCCGCGCGACGCGCATCTTTAATTATGCATTTATGCAGAGGTCGATCACACAAAACAACAAAATCGGCAACAACAATAACAACAACAAACCGACCGATGCGCCTTGGCGGACAGCTGGATCCTCCCTGGGAGCGAGTGCGTCTCCATGAGCGACGCTACGGAGAGCGAGTTGCCGTACATGCAGTACCTAAACGAAGGGACATCAAGTGTTCCAGCATTCAATAAAATATTTCTTTCTTCAAAATTGTTAATGGAAATAAAAGATGGTCGAATTTTCGGGTTGACAATTAAAGGGTCCTTGACTTTTCTTGTGAAGAATCCTCGTCACTATCATTTTTCGTGCAAGGAATAATTCCTTGAATTGTCAACCCTAGTCATTTTGTAACTAAAATGCAACTACTTCGGTTTATCGCCTCCGATGACGCCTGCGACGATCGGGCCGGAGTGAATGCCGATGCGCACCTGAAAAATGATCTTTGATCTCTGAATCCTTATTGATCTTTGATCTCTCCAAATAGTAGTGAATTTACCAGCAGTGGCTCCTCTGTAAACGGGTTCTTGACCTCGCGCGATTCCCACAGCATTCCTGTAATGTTGTTATTGTTTTTCTTCTATTGTTATTGTTATTCCACAATAGTGTTGTTGTTTTTCCACAATATGGTTTATTTGTATTGTTGTTGCGAAATTTTCACTAAAAACTGTGCAAGTGAACGACAAACGAAGCTCACCAAGAGCAGTGTGACAGAGTATCTCCACGTGGTCTGGAATGAACTCGGGCACGCCCGTCACGGTGACGTAGCAGTCGCCGACCGTCTCCACCTTGTAGACCTGGGAGTGCGGTGGGTCAGATGCTAGGCCAGGTTTATTAGTTTCGCTCTTGATTTTGACAAAAAAACTTGCTTACGTGCTCGTTGAAGCCAATCAGCCGGTCGAAACGCGTGAAGAGGTCGTTGAGCATGACGACAATCTGTTAATGCCGATTTTCGAAAACATTTCGAAAATAATTAGTTGAAAGGGCAAACAAATACCTGTTTGGGCTCGCATTTAGTGACGATTACTGCGAAATTCGGCACATCGCTGAACATGATCGAAGCCTCCTCGTATTGTCCTGATGATTATTATTTATAAGTTTATCAATTAATTATCCTAATTATTAATAATCAAAACGCGTTCTCTGTAAGAACGCAGGTGCGAGTGTACAATTTTTTCAAAAACGTGTGAAAGTGTACCCCGGAAAAGTTTTCATGTTTTTCTTCATTGGTTATCACATATTATACGCTAAAATAGGAGCGTACAAATGAGAACATAGTGGGTAGCCATATCCAGAAATACCAATTTCGTCGAAAAATCGAATTCTCAGGATCATAACTTTTGACAAAATGCACCAAATCAAAAATCCTTTTAGCAGGAAACATAACTTTTCATGCTCTTTCGAATGAGCTATTACTCGATACCCAAACCTCAAGTTTGAAAATCGCGATTTCAAAGATCAAAGATCAATATTTTGGGTCCAAACTATAATCGAAGAGTGTAGTACCCCTAGGGGTCATGTCCCCCAAGTATGAGCTCTGGGCGACGTGTTTGAAAAAAATTGTACACTCTTTTGCCCATTTCACTGCAGTCTTACGGAGAACGCGTTTTAATAACTTACTAGCTTCCACATCCTCGTTCTTCAGGAACTGCTCGGCAACGGAGAGCGGCAGCAGGTCCTTGAGCAAGGAGTCGGTCTTCTCGCGTTCCTGAACCATTTTATGAAGTGACAATCACCAAATACTTCGAATTTGACAAATTCGGGACAGTAGAGAACCTTTTCTAGATCTCGAGCCATCGTTTCCAACTGTTCGTTGTTCGCTTCGAGTTGGAGGCTGAAGAAAGAAAAAAATATGGCATCAGCAAAAAAATAAGACATACTTGACTTCCACGTCCGACAGGCGCTGCTGATTCAGCAGGATGATGTCCCTCGTCGCGTCGTGCAGGGGCATCGCGGTGAGTCGCATACCGTATTGCAGGAGCTGCAAATCAGTCCACCATGTTGTTGCGAAAACTCCATCACCCCCTTGTCATTGACCACCGGTGACAAATGCTAGGAAAGCAGTATTCCGATGAGTAGGTACTTTACCTCCGGAATGCTGGTGACATACGGCGAGCAGAGGTAAATGATGTGCTTGTTGGAGGAGAGCATCATCATTTGGCCCTTAATGCAAGAGGGGTCAGTCCTGGAATGGCTGGAGTCAGGTCGAATACTTCTCCAATGTAGCTTTCGAAATACGGGTAATCGTCGCTTCATTTCGCGTGCTCTCTCACCGGTCTAAGAGGCGAGAGAGTGTGCAAAATGAAGAGACGATTACCCGTATTACCAAGTCTACTCCAATGTTGTAACCTTACCTTCAAAGTCAAGTGCAATCCCTGCACGTGCGAGGTGTCGTCGGCGGAGCTGCAAAATTATTATATTTTAATAGTATTTTTATTTTTTAGTTTAAAAATTGCACCCCATTTTATCCCGGTACGCACCCGTCATTTGCCTATTCAGCAATTCAACCCAACACGCGATTCGGCGCAACTCGCGTGTCACTCGCTCATCAGATATTTCATGTGGAATGACCAATTTCTGCCTCTTTCTGACTTTTTCTATCTCTAAATGCACGAAACTTAACACGATACAGATACAAATCCGCCAGTAGGAAGTCCTAACAAGGACGAAGAAATACCGATTTCATGGGAAATTCCTGTCATATTCCTAGCCAGAACCTGCCAACGGAAGAGGAAACGCTGCCGCACCTCTCCGAGTTGCTCTGGCGGTGGTAGGACTCGCCGGGGCTGGCGCGCGCTTGAAGGACGAAGACGGCGTTGATGAAGTTGCAGATGTTGTCGAAGTCGAGGGCGATCTGCAGTTGAAAACAATTTGGTGCAGAAAACGCTCAAAACAGAGAGAAGAGCAGATAAATAGAAACAAATTTCATTAGAGAGAGCAAGGGTTAATGCAAAGACCGGGAGCCACATGCAAAACCGGATGTCAAAACCGGGAGCAAAGGATACTAATTGGTTACCTGCGGCCGAGTGATCTCGAAAAGGCGCATCATCGGTGTTCCGACCACGAGCAGCTCCCGAGGCAGGTGATTGCTGCAAATTGACAACCTTTCCCCCCATTTTGCATTATTCTTTGCTGAACAAATTGCAAAACAATGTATCTCGCAGTACAATACACTGACAGTGGTTTGGTGGCTTGATGCTGGGAGATAAAGTAGCAAGTGGGTCTTACTATAATTCCCGCCCGGCGAACACCAGCTTGCACTCCTCGTCCATGATGAAATGGTAGGGCAGTGCAGTAGCGAAGTCCAGCGACGACATCCTCAGGTAGTTCTCGTTCGACTCCAGCACGGGCGGCGTCTTCTGCAAGGCGCCATCGTTGTCGTCTTCTAGGTCTGTCCGGGGCAAGTGACGTCACCTCAACGGTGACGTCACACTTGTCCGGACAAAAGTGATGTACTGACCCAACCCTTAGTGTGGCGGCCCTCTTGCTGCACGGAATCTTCCGTCAACCTCTAAAATTCAGAGTGTGCACAGGGTTTAACGGGCTAGTTCTGCAGTTCCAGACAGACTTTGAAAAGTAACTAAGCAACTTGCTGCCGTGTTTCCTATTAAGCATGCTGCATAGTTGCCTGTCAAAGTCTAGTCTAGACGATACGAGAAAAAGATAGGTTTTGCGTAGGATGAATAAGTGGGTTTAAGGAGAAGCGCGGAGCGTTCAATAATTCGAACCTTGGCGATGAAGTTGTCGGCGTTCATCTCGTTGTCCAGCTTGATCTGGAAGATGACGTGCTCCTCGATGCGCTCGCCGATCGTCATCTGCAATGGATTATTTCTAGAATCTGGCACGCCGTCTCTTCATTTCGCGCGCTCTCTCGCCACTTTGGACTTTCGAAAATGAGGATGGTGAGCCAAAAATAGAGGTTGTACCTGCACGGACCGCTGCGTCCTGCCAGTGATCGAGAGACTGACTTCGATCTCGAAGACGCGTCGTGCAACCTCGCGAATGACGCCTGAACGTTTCCAGATTATGATTATAATAATATTTCATTTTTATGATTTCCTGATCCGCTAACCTTTCACGATCGGGTACAGCCCGGGCCGTCCCGTGTAGTAGTGCAGAGTAATAGTGCCGTCCTGGTTCTCTTCGCAACGAAACGAGGGTCCTCTGATTTTCGCGAATTTGAGAATTCGAACGAGAAAATTCACGAAAACCTTAGATTGGCCTTGTACACTACGTGATCGATGAAGTAGTGCAGCGAGTCCAGGTTGTCGAGGAAACCCTTCAATGATTACACCGACTTCAAGGACGTTGCGCATTTAGCTAAGGTGGAACGTGGAAAGACCTTACTTTGAGATTTGGGCTCATGCTCCTCACTAGCTCGTCCCATCCCACTTCCATCGTGTATTCGATGAGGAAGCCGCCATAGGTCTCCCAAACTTGCTCGCGGGACATCTCTGTGATGCATTAATGTCTTTCTTACCCGAAATAGTGCAAAATTGCACTGATTTCTTCATGAAATGGTAAGTTTTGAGGCCTTTTTGAGGGAAAAGGTGGGAACTTCTCACTCGTGAGGACGGACACACTATCGATCAGCAGGTACGTGTCCGAGTCTTTGTAGTAGTGATTCACAATGTTCTCCTTGCCGGATTCGAATCCGGAGCGGTCCCTGAATGACCGCGCTTGCATCATCATTATCTCAATTTTCTGTTAATCAAAAAAAACCCAGCGTACAGGACGTTCATCCACATCTCCTCCCCGTACGTTCTGACGATCAGCACGCGAACGGACTCGTGAATGAAGCCGAACTGGAATTTTTTCTGATTTTCTGCAAGAATCGAGGTTTATCGATCTAAAACATTAATGAAAACCGACCATTCTTGCGGAAAACTGTCAAATGCGTGCAGGACAACGAGTCTTGAGAAGAATGGGACGAGAACTGGTGAAATAAGGAAAATACGGGAAATGTGAAGGCTCTCTCTTGCCGACCAAAGGTGCGAGGAGGGCCCATCGCGTGTTGTGAATTAGCAATGAGATCGTGCGGAGAATCCGCGAATGGAGGAAGGAAAGAAGCAACTATAGAGAGATTTCTGCAATTTTATCACGAAATTAAAAATAAAATAAAACGGCAAAAGCTGACGCAGCGAGCAGGGTTCGAACCTACGCGGGCAATGCCCATTGGATTTCAAGTCCAACTCCTTAACCACTCGAACATTGCTGCCTTGTAAGCGTTGAAGGGCAAAGCGGCCATTAAGAATAGAGATGGGAAAGCAAGAGGAAATCCAAGAGTCGCCGCTTCGCTCGGCGAGGAATGAGAGGGAATGCAAGAGGAGGGAGAGGGATTAACTCTTGTGCAAGAGTGAGAGGTCTTGGATTACTCTTGGATTTGAGTTGAGCGAGAAATGTTACGATTTCTATGGTTTTCCACCGAGGTTTCTTCATAATCTCTACCATATTAGCGTAACGAGGATCTTTACATGAATTTGAAATACAGAACGCCGCCCGTGAGTCTTTGACGGAAACTTTGACGGTACTCGGGTTATGGTAGTGGGGTATGGGATCAGGCTAAGGTAGTCACGGCATTCTAGGGGGTGGGCGAGAAAAAGAGAGCAGCAGAGAAAGAGAGGATTACCGTATATTTTTAACCGCCTGGCCATCCGGAACCGCGTTTTAGTCTCTATGGTCGTAACAAAGTTGTAACAAAGCTCTTAAAACAGGGACTACCCGATCGCGTAACGAGTGCATCAGATAGGCAGTCACAAATATTCAAGCTATTTTAAGATCAAACCTGGTCAAATTAACGTCGCCGTCTTTCTTCCGGGCTCGGTTGTTGCTTCACAGCAACAGAAAGAGCTGAAATGGCTCACAACAAGGCCAAATCACCTCCGCTGGTATAAACAAGTCGAGAAATTGAAACCTGAGTAAAAATAACTGCTCCGCCGCCCGATTCTCCAGCTTCCTCGTCGAAACCGTCGTTCGGCCTGCATTAGCAATGGTATTAGGATAAATTAAAGCACGATTTAAGCGAAATTAAATGAAAAACGCGCGAACAAGCGAGTACGACTGTGAACATGCGAGTTTCGAAGTTTGACGGATCGAAACAAGGGCAAACCTCCACCACGGCGAGTGTTCTAGTTAACACGTGGCAGAGGGTTGAAATCACATCGATAAATATAAAATTAACGATAGAAAAGTGCAGAAAAAAGACTAAAGACCCCGGCTCTTGCCATTTTAGGCACAACATTACAAAAAAACGAAAAACTACCGTAACTTTCTGCCGTTCCGCCACCTTCCGATGCCTATCTTGTCCGTTGGTTATTTCTCGTACAGGGCACACCATTTTGCAACGGCTTTGATTCTCACAGTAACAAACGTTTAAATTACTTCTCGTGCGTCTTGTATAGCCTCTAACCCCACCCTCTCTTCTTTTCGGACCAGCTCTGGTATCTCGCTACCAGTGGTAAACCAGTGCAGGGGCGGAGTCTACCTTTACCAGTGGTAAACAAATCTCGACTGGTTTACCACGTCGGTTACTGTACACTGATTGCATCTGACCAAAGGGGGGACCCTTATGTGAAAAATGCTCGATTGCGACTGGGATAGGGATGACCACTATTGCACTTCAAAAGTGTCTCAAACAACGTGCATGCATAAATGAAGTGTCTTAGAGGCCAAAACACATCATTTGGAGCCGATTTAAGGCTGGCAAAAGATCATGTAGGGACGCGGATTCGAACCTGCGTCGACGATTGCGTGCTAGAAAACATGAAATTTCATGCCTTAAGGGACCGATATAAATTCTGAAAAAAATCATGTCGATGGGGAATTGCAAGGCGCATCGAATGAGCACAAAATCGACCGGTGCAAATGAGATCTTCGAGATGAAAAAA
>LS557912.1:140099-201532 GCA_900490775.1 Pristionchus maxplancki
CCGATTTAAGGCTGGCAAAAGATCATGTAGGGACGCGGATTCGAACCTGCGTCGACGATTGCGTGCTAGAAAACATGAAATTTCATGCCTTAAGGGACCGATATAAATTCTGAAAAAAATCATGTCGATGGGGAATTGCAAGGCGCATCGAATGAGCACAAAATCGACCGGTGCAAATGAGATCTTCGAGATGAAAAAATCCAAAACCTCAAAAAATTGCATATTTTCATGCATAACTCAAGCAGATTTGATCCAAAGTGGACGAAAAAATAGCCGTAGACATAACATTTCATACCCTTTCGAATGATGAATCGCATGAGGGCAAAATCTGAAATTTTTTGGTAGGTCAAAAAGTTGGTTACGACCTAAAATTTTGGTGGAAGCATACCCGACCCCTAGGCACTCCCTACAGAAAATTTCAGCTCAATCCGACCATTTTGAATCCTTGTGCCACCCCCATCCCGCTCTTACAGAGAACGCGTTTTAAGAAGTGAGCAAACAATGACGAACCACATATTTCCCTTTTTTAAACCCTTATTCGATGGGTGTGACAGCTGCGAACGAGGATAACGAGCTTGACTACACGACTGCACATCGTGTGTGCATTCTCGTAGTCTTCTTGGCTTGCTCAACTCTCACCTTCACCTCGATTTACCACTCGCTGCCGTGTCCGCTTGCCCACATCAGAACGAAGTCATTTTTATGCCACATCCAATTTGAAAAACTCATCAAAATCCCGGAAAAAAAGAGAAAGATTTTAGATGTTAGTCTATGAGTGGTAGGGTTACGCAACTGTTGCTCTTTCATGTTTCCTGTTTATGTTGCTGACTCATTGCGATGACTCGACTAACGATGCACATTCGAGACCATTCTCGAATGGAGGCGCTGTGCTGATAAGAGCCAGTGGAGAGCAGCGTCATATCAGTTTTCTCTCTGTTCATTTCATATTTTGCTTTTTATATTCAAAGAATGGACGATTTTCAGCGATGACTCACGGTGTTCTCGACTTCGCAATCGTCGAAAAACTCCCAGCGAGAACCTGCCTGTTTCAGGTGGATGATGGTGTGTTTTTCACATTGCTCTTGAGACAAACGTGGAAAATATTAGAGAAATGAAGTAAACTCATTTAGGAACCATCTTCTATCGCGACGCTAAGTACGGAGATCGTTTGTTCGTGAAGTGGCAGTGCGTCATTTTGTTGTTATTTTCTTCCTACGAAGGACACGGCGTTTTCCCAGTCCCCTCTGAACGCCAAAAGCTGCAGAAACGCCCTCAATATCTGACTATTTCAGAGACAAGGAAGTCGAGGCGAAGATTCCCTGTCCCGTTTCCTCATGTATTTCCGCCTATGAGAATGCCATCTACTTCAAATCGAATGAGTTGCAAGAAAAGGTGTGGAATCTTTCAGATTCTTTGAATTGCACGTTTTTTCTAGATCTACAAAGCCGACTTCTCGCCCTCTGGCTGCATCGACATTTCTCTCGTGCGCGATTTGCTAGAGGTACTTTTTCTATCATTTCACCAGCGTTTTGATCCAGATTAATCTAAAATTCATCTAAAAATTCAACAGGACGAGCGGGTGGAATCTAGCGGGTTACTCAGTCGAATCATGAACGGGAGGAAGCACGTCTATCGGATGGGCGATGACCCCGAAGGAGATGGCGTCATCGTCGACAGCTCGTACGCCGGAATCGTGCCGGGTGCCGTGCACAGGTACATCTAGCCTTTCTTGAGTACACCTAATGGTGACGCGCACTGGTACTGGCATCGGTATCTCTCTCGAGCCATGCTTGTGATACTTTTCCAGTAGTCTGGTTGCCTCGTCTCACGTTTGGTGTATGAAAAGATATATAATTTCTCTCAGAGGCATGACCATCAACTTCCTGGAAACATCAAATGGCAGCCAGTTATTGGCCCTGAAACTGGGAGAGCGCGCAATCTTGGTCGAGGTGATGTTTCATCTCTTCTTTGTCCTTTTAAAACCATTCCCGATTTCAGGGTCCAGCCGGTTCCTCCATCAAGCATTTCTCATCTGATTCCTCCAAATTGCTATACTTTGCTTACGCTAATCAGCTGTATGTTCTAGACAACGAGACCATGCATATTGCGCGGTTGAAAACGTGGTGAGGCTTCTCCATTTCTTGTCTTTTTACCCGAATTCATTTTAAAAAATCAGTCATTCTTGCAGCAATATCGACGCCATCTCTGCAATCATCGGTGTTCATGATGGAATACTTACCATCATTGGAAAGAAAGGCAACGTCGATTATGTAATGAGAGCAGAGTTGCCGAAGGGATTTGTGAGTAATTAAAACTCATTTAATGATTCAAATTGTGTAATTTCAGTTTGAGTGATCTCTTACTCAAAGCAGAATCGCTGATTCGGAGCCTTTATTTGTGAAAATATCTAACATACTCCCGATTCAAGCAATTAATGATGACACTAACACACTTCACATACATTATTGTCGGTAATATGGAAACGCAAATTAAAATAAATTGGGCCTTTGCTCCCCATTCCTGGCATGTTTACACACCGTTCCACTTGTAGTTAGCAGAGTGGTCGATGATGCATATTTTCCGCGGATTTGAGCGAAACAAGACATCAGCTTCATCTCGAAAATTGGAGTATTGACCACAAATTCACACGGTTGAGTCAGTAGAATCCTCAGGTTCTGCCGACCATGCGCTCGCAGATTTCAGCATATTTTCACTGAAATAACTTCCGCAATTTGTTAGATGGACTGGGCTTCAACCCGGAATTTTAACTCTTCGCTGAAGAAGACTGCAGTAGGAAAGCGGATAATTCTAGGACTTCCTAATGCCGTCTTGCTGCTAATTTCGGCCTGCCGCTTTGCATAATCTTATGGGATAGTGGAATCTCATTTCACAAGGAGAATTTATTTCCCCGTAATTTATTGGACAGAAGAAATATTACGGTTGAAGTAAATACCCATCTTGAGCAATTTTTTTGCATTACAGTCATCTGCAGTCGGTTGGGCTTAATAATTGGCTTATCAGAAATCTCAGTGGAATGCATGCTACCTCACTTTGTGAAATGGATATCAGGCTAAAGCAAACCGCTGGATCATATAGATTTGCAGAATAATTCAGTGGATCTCAGGATTTCCTTGTGATTTCATTTGCCGGCTTCGCCTCATGCTCCTGTGGGGGGGAGGGGCGCGGTACGGTAGCATACACAGACTGGATTGTGATCTTCATCGGCGGGTTTCTGTTGATTGTTGCGGGATTTCGGTGCGGACTGAGACACCCCAGCCACGTAATTTGTGAAATGGACCGGCGTCGGCTGCAACGACGCGCTTGATTGTCACAGAGTTGCAGCCAAAGAGCTCCGGAACCAGGGCTCACCGCACATCGTCGCGTCATCGAAGTCTGCGATACTGTAGCGTACCATAGCTTTTTTATAGTTATACCATTAACAGAAGGCGACGTTAATTTCGATTCATGACTCTACGGAATGTTCCGTCCCATTCCAATTCTTGTCAGCATCACTGCAGTTTCTTTCCAATAGAATATTGGTCTGTTCTATCGTGAAACATCCAAAAATCAATCAATCTTTATTCAGAATTATACCGAGTCTAACTATACTCGTGAAGGTACTATCAGTTGAATGAATTGAGGTAGGCCAAAGATATCTCGTGCATGTGAAAAATATCTGTATGCCCATTTAAGGACGTTATTTGTGTGTCGGGAGTTGTAACTGGCAGATCAGACGATCAGCTCCGCATTGCACAGGGCGCCGTGGCAGCAGCAGAAGAATACTGGGCCTCTTCCGATCGTGCACTTTCCCTTGCGGCACTGGTCCCGCAATGAAAGCTGTAATAGAGTTACGGTAGTTTCCATTATTATCGCTCATTTTTCTAGATGTAACCATAATTAACTCGCTAGACTAAAAGCAAGGTGAGAATTGTCAATCTGACTTCCTGTCCCGAGTAGCAGCCCTGCTGCACGAAGCCCGCGCGCGTCCATAGAGTGAAGCAGCCGACCGAGCGGGCGCCGAACTTAAAATGTCGTAGTTTTGATAATAAATTGTCAATCGATATACACTCACCCCTTCAGTCATCTTGCACGCCTGCGGTGTGCTTGTCCCGTTCTTGAGCACCATACACTCGGTCACAGGGATGCCGTTCTCGTCGATCGATATCAGGCCCTCGCCACTGCAAGATACTGTAGGGGTCTGATTACGGTAGGAGACCCACATCAGCTCGCGCGAGAGGTCGCTCAACGTCGCATGCACGAAGGAAGGAGCGATGAGGAGCAGCAGGATGGAAACCTTAAAAGTGATATTTTTCGGGTGCTTCACTGTGACAGCCACATCGTTAGCCTAACAGCCGAAATAGGCGACACTAATGCGACGCGTAATCGGAATGAGATGCTTACCAGAGCGGAAGGCATGGGCGGCTTCGGGGGTTGCAGCGAGACGAGAAGCGTTTTAAGTGGGCGGAGCTTGAATATAAAGGAGCAACGGGGTTTATATAGGAGGTGCTGGGAGGGGTAGACGGTTCTTGCTCGCTGCACGAAAAGGCTTCTCCTTGCTACAGACGAACTCATCTATCTAAAATATTTGGACACCAGTTGTTTTTGCAATGTCTTGATACGTTTACACACTCTCTCGCCCGATGGACTGACGAGAGAGTGTGGATAATGAAGAGACCGTGACTCGTATTTCAAGCTCTAGAACTGATCATCTCCGACCCCCTTTTCGACCTACTTAGTCTATTCCACGTCTATTCCTCTTCTCTAAGATTCGAGCTAAATCCGCCAATTTCAAATTTAAATTTCGATTGATTCGAACCGTACCAGACCTGTCCAGAACACCGATGAGCGGAACAGTCGCAAAGCCTATGCTCCGCTGAACTGTAGCCTGGCTGAGCACTTCAGCGACATTTTCTTTGCGAAATTGCTTCTTGATTTCCTCGCTGATTTGGAGAGGAAAAAACGCCTTCTTTCATACTGTATTTCGCTTGCGATAGAGACGGGAGCGAGTAGGAGACCGTAAACCCCGCCCCGAAATGAATCAATATACCCAATCATGTATTCAACAATTATTGCTCTTGGGCCAACAACGCTTACATTCATAGTCATCGATTCCTAATGACAGGAATGATTTTCTGTGCCAAAAATTGCTCATCGTTTTGAGCCTCGGCTCGTTTACCATAAGGGTCCCCAACGTCATCAGGGCCTCTTTATTTGCAGCTAAGTAGCAAGAATCCAGTGAATCCATCTTGAGATGAGTGTCTCTTGGCAAAATTAGCCCGGGCGATCCATGATTCGCGTTGCTAATGCGCCTCGCAAAGGCGATTTATTTGCTCCGGGCATGGGAGGTTTCCCTCTAGCATAGAAGACCAGAAAGCGGTGATACAAACTTGTTTTTAGGTAGTCTGCCAGATGTTGAATACATCTCCACTCAACAAAAAGCACTGTACAATTATCGGTTTATTTACACCATGATGGTGTGAAGCCAAAAGTCATGAGATCCGTAAACTAGGCGTACATCGTAGCACAGTGTCGGATCTCTGCTGCCTTTCGGCTCCGATCTGCAATAATTATGATAGCATTTGCTTTTGCGAGCCATCGCTCACGATCATCAGCGCTCTCCTGTACTTCCTCTCTGCTTCTTTGCACCTAGCAGCCAGCTCATCGCGTTCCCTCTCAAGGGCTTCGGCTTTAGACCTCCAGAGGGTGTCCTTAAAATTGCCACTGACTCGTGAACACTCGTAAAATTCAGATTTTGCTCGCTGGAATACCTGACCTGTTTCTCCAAAGAATTTACGGTTATCGGGTGGGGTATTGAAATGCATTTCCTGGTCCGCGAACTCCACCTCCGCGCGAGTTTCTTAGCCAGAGTAGTATTCGACAGGGCAACGTGGTCTAGCATGGCTCCTTCATCCATTGAGACAGAGAGAACCTGCACATATCCTGCATTTTACTACACAGTCCTGGAAAAGAACTTACTGATCCTCTCCGGTTGATGCCCATGAATCCGCCCTCAGCGCAATCGGTAGTGAGAAAGATGATATCCGAAACGACTCGGCACGAATACAATTTCGATCCAGACTGCACATCGAAAACGTGAACGAATCCAAGAATCGTCACCAGGTACACCACTCCCTGGTGCGGCGATACCTTCAAAAAAATAAAATGAATTGAAAAAGTAGTCATACTGACATGAATAGATGCTGGTGAGTCCGAGGCCAATTGCAATGTAAATGGTGCAGTAACCGGCTGCTTGCAGTAGTTATCAACGACATGATTGCGAATATCAACGATCTGGAATTTATTTGTCGTTTCATTTGCGCTTGAGGCTTACCTTCAGAATATGTTCTCTCGAAGAGCTCGTGGAATACAAAAGCAGGTTTTGCGCAAAGCAAAGTGTTCGACTTTCGAAGAACAACGACATTGAGCTATCCACATCAAATAATTGCACCATACCCGTACGTGAGTTCTGAGGGCCGAAATTGAAAAGAAAACGAAAAAAGGTACGAACCTTGGCTTGAGCAATTACAGAAAGGAACTTGTGCTCTGCATCCACTCGATAATCACTAATTCGATATTTCTCGCGCATTTTCTGATCGACCATAAAGATTCTCACCGGTGAAGAATCGCCTGCTGAGCATTTTAGTTGTTTTTTCTAAAAGTAACATGAATCGAACCAGAAAGGCGCCAGTGAAACACCGCGCCATCATGTGTGATGAAGCCTAGGGTCTCATCGTCTATCCATCTCCAGAAGATAATAGCCTCGACTGTCTTGTGTTTCTTCAAGCATAAATTGTTCTCAATTTTAACAATACGGAGCGTCATCCTATCTTAAAATTGAGATTTGACGTGTTCTTGAATTTATGTGTCTTTGCTCACTTCTCAGCGCCATTATTTTCTTCCGGGGATGCATGATTACTGCATCAACTGAGATGGATAGGCGCAATGGCTTCACGGGAAGTTCCATGTCAATTATCAGCACTTGTACTGAATTATTAACCTGCAAGTACTCACAAATTTTGAATATTGTTATTCTTACCTCACATCTGCAAGCAATGAATTTTTCCGATTCCATTGTCACTGCTCCGAACGAAATTTGTGATGGGTCAACGCCATACTCGTCGAGCTCAAATTGTACATTTGTTATTTACATGGTAGCCGCCCTACCTGAAGCAGATGCTTGACGTTGAGTGGATGTGTCATCGCAAAATCACAATCAAAAGAGCTGGAAATATCATTATGAACAGTGCGCGCAAAACCAAGGGAATTTTAGACAATGATAAAATTTCAAACATAGTTTGCATCCAATCGTGTCACGCCGGCTTTATCAGCTCCTCTTATCACTGATCCCGATCGTTTGTTGATTGTTTCCCCGCAAGCACTCCGGGCAGCATGGAATCACGATTGGCTCTTCACTTCGCATGCCCATGAGATGACCATGTTTGTTTGTCGTGTCGGCTTTTCCCCGCAAGCACTCAGGGTGACATGGTTTGATGGCTATTCTCGTCACTTGCAAAGCACCATGCGAATCGCAAAGGGAAAATGTCTTGGATAGCGCGTGTGTTGCTCGTTGCTCAACACGCGGGTTTTATTTGCGTCTGGGACAGCTAACCGCCTTCTCGTCGCTGCTTGCCCTGGTGATCCTTATGATTTCCCTCCATATGTCATGTCACGGAAATCAAGCCATGCGTCCTCCCCCTTTTGAAATCGTTTCGAGGTCGCAGATGGTTGCTTATCGCTTGGCCAGACACCAACCACACTCATGCATCCGTGGTCCTTATCCGTGCTGATTTAGCGTGGCAGTGATGAATGAATGCAAAAAAAAGTCAAATTATGGATCTATGCCGAATATTTTCGTGTCGGGTGCTCTGCTTATCCGGTATAATTGGCGTGAACAAACTTGTGCGAAACCTATCCCATAATTATTTTCGCATGAAATGAATTGAATCTGTCTGATCATCAAATGGTATATTTCTGGCAGACAGTCGAAATAGTTTCACTGAATCTTTAACAATTTCGTTTTTTTCGCCCACAATACATGCGTAATTACAATCGTCAGTAGTGGTTTGAGCTCGCAGTGTGTAAAGGAAAAAAAGACTACCCGGAATACATACGTCGAGTAAATTCGAGAACGGACAATTATCTCGATACTCTCAACCGTTACCAGAGGCAAAATCGTTTCTCCTCGTTTTTTTCGTCGCGTTTTCTACTCTAGTTTCCCGAGTGATATCATCGAAACGACTTCCTTGAGTCTAGACTCTTTACAGTCTTTGAAGAACTTCATGGAGAATGCATTCGCCGTTTCCGATGGTCACATTCGACGAGGCTGCAGCATTATTGGTCTCCTCACGACCGTGCTCAACCTATTCTGTCTTTATCTCATCTCTAAACACCGACGAACCTTCGCCAAGCACATCTACCTTGTCACGGTTGCACTACAGGTGAACCCAGTTGCTTCTTGAAAAATTAAATGTGTGCAGGTCCAGTATCTAATGCTGAACGTGCACTTCAACATATTCCTCGTTCCTTTTATCTATGCCGATTATGGTGGAGGATATTGTATCGGCTTCCTATGTAGCCAGATCCCGTTTTGGGTGCTGTTTGTGAGTTTGCAGACAGCTTTTCAAAAAATAACAGCGGTCCAGGGTGTTTTCATACTTCTAAATGTGAACATATCCGGATTGTTCGTTCTGCTGCTTTTCTTTCGCCATCAGACTCTGATGCAAACCAATGTTTCTGAATACGCGTGTCTAGTGCGTAACAACATGCCAGACACGAATATCCGTATTTGCTGTCAACATCAAAAAATGACATGCAGTTGTTCATTTTTCTGTTTACAGCTCGACAGACGGAATCAGTACGCGAAACGACCGAAGTACGCGCCAAGCAGGGTGTCGAGTTGAACATAACTATATTTTTCAATCCATTTTTTTTTTGTAGGATTGAACACTTTTTATAACGTGAATGCTCAGAAAGAGAGATGGAGAATATGTTGGTCGATGCGCCCAGGTGCTGGTTTAATGGTAAAAAAAACTACTCTTCGTCATTGTGATGCAACGTTATTGCATAGATCAGCCTACCCTTCACATAGATCAGCACACTCTTCTCATCTGCATTCCAGCAACTGTTCAATCATTTCTCTTTCACGTTCGTTCACGTTTTCTCTTCACTTTACGGCAACAATTGCCACAAATTCCACCCACATTAAGCAAACTAAACTGCAAGATCTATCTCCATCTATGGCTATATCAATTCTAGCACAAATCTTCAATGAATTCATTTATTGACGTTGTTGTTAATGATTAAAATATTAGAAAAATATCCGTGAGTACAACGCGACGTAAATTTGAGATTCCTGCAAAGCAGGTGATAGAAAGTTGTGAAAGCGCTTGCGATCCTTCTCACAAAAATCGTCATTCCATGGCAGTACTGTGCAAATATTGATGAGCTTCACATAACCGTATAAATAGGTCCGATTATGTGGGAATATCTAACTTCTGCCAGTTGGAAACTGAAGATGGTCAGAGTTGCTCTCCTTCTCGTTGGAATCGCATCGCTTGTTGTGATGATTCGATCCCAATGCGCTTCTACTGAACATCCGAAGTGAGTCAGTTTCAAATCCATATTTTCGTCTAACAATCCCTTATTAGTGATTATTCCAGTTGTCCGATCTGGGCCAAGAACGGATTCTGCACGAACCCGGGCTATACCAAGGCTTACCTGCAGCAGTTCGTGATTATTCCTGAATTATGACAGGAAATTATGACAAGAAATTTACCCATGTTCAGATACTGTCCCAAGTCATGCACCAACTGTGGCTGCACCTGTCCCACCACAGCGGCATTTGTTGCAAATGTTTGTTTTTGTTTGTTATTTTTAAATTAAAAAATGAAGCATAGTCATGCTCGACCATTTACAGGCTGTGAGCAACAAGTGCGTCCCGGGAGCTACACTCATCGGATCAGTCTGCTGCGTGTACAGATCTCACATCATCGGTAGCCTTCCTCGATTACCCAGTCTTATGCAGCTCACCTCCATTTGTGCAATATCCAAGCAATCAAAGAACCTAAAATCTAAAAAAAATTAGATTCTTCGGAGAAGATTTTGTTCAGGTCCAAGCATTGGCGGTCTCTGCCCGACCGGAAATGTGCCCGTGCTATTTCCAGGAGGAGCACCAGAAGGGGAATGTACTGCCTACCCATGATGGGATTGTGAATGAGCGTATAAACATTGATTTTGCTGTGGTTGTTGTGACGACAAAATTACGACAGTTCCGTGGGTGAGACTTTACGGATATAGTTGTCCGTTCAGAATAGCCAGATCTGATCAGGCTATTACTGTACGGCTATGCTTCTCGCTCATCTCTGCAGTTAATTCCATTATCCCCATAGTGAACAATCCACCTTTCTGCAAGTACATTCGCGATATGGCCCTTCGCTCCAGGGTAACGGGCATGTTGCTCAGTGTTAGATCGCGTAAAAATAGTCCGAGACGAAAGTCATTACGGCATTAGTCGTCAACATGAAAAATGATACGTACTTGTTCATTCAATGTTTACAACTCAACAGTCTGATTAGGTGCGCGAAACGACCAAAGTACGTGCCAAGAAGGCAATGGAATCGATACGAAATATTCGCCAGCATTTCATAACAACGTATGTTTTGATCTTGTGATTGTACTGTTCTCTCATTTTTGCTCTACTATTCGAAGCACTACAGCGACAAATAAATTGAACGAGCTAATTAGGGAATCTCATTGGAATCTAGACTATCAGCTGCTAGAATTTACACAATTTGTACTCTTCAAATCTGTTCTATGAACCTTGCGAAGTGCATCCAATCAATGCTCAAGTCCATTCTGAATGAACAGGTGAACTGAATGGGCCCAGAAAGCAGTTAGCTTGCCGTACTGGTAATTCGTCTGAGCCGTATTGAATTGATTTTTTTCGTTCTGTTCTGATTACGTAGCTATACTTAATTGGAACAAACCTATTTCAATTCCGAAATCGAAACATCTCGGGGCAGATGTAAACTGAGAGAGCAGCCAGTTTGTTTTAGTTGAAAACTCTACTGAACATGTGTTGTGTGTCATTCACATTGTCCATTTCATTTTTTTGTAAGTATTTCGTATTTTTTTACAGCAAGATCATCCACAATTGCAGATCGATGTCAAATGATCTGATTCTATCGGATAATCAGATCAGACTTTTCTGTCTGGTAGTCGGCATTCTTACGTTATTACTCAACGTTTTCTGCCTATTTTTAATCGTAAAATACCGTAGAACCTTCGCTCACAATATCTACATCATCACAGTCAGCCTACAGGTGAATTTGAAAACTAACAACTTTTTTTTTAAACTTTTCGCACTAATTGATCGCCCTGACTAGACTAGTCACAAAGAATAATTTGAATCTTCATTCCGCGTGCTCTCTCACCGGATCGAGCGACGAGAGAGCACGCGGAATGAAGAGGCGGATTCCTCTTTTTGACAACTCTATTGCAGACACTCTACTTCCTGCTTAACCTGCACTTTAACATCGTGCTCATTCCGATAATCTATGCGGCTTACGGAGGAGGTTACTGCATCGGGTTCTTGTGCAAGTCACACATTGTCCCCTTCTGGGTGCTATTCGTATGTACAGAAAAATGATTCAGCTCAAGTATTTTGCTTCAGGCCGCCTACATTTTCTTGATTGTAAACATTTCGGGACTTTTTACGCTGCTGCTCTTTTTCCGACATCAAACACTAATGCACGCCAGCACTGTTTTCCGGTTAAGCGACTCCAAAATTAATGGTACGTGGGATTACAATGACAAAATATGCACGTATTCCTATTTTCAGCAATCTCGATATCTCTAATGGCTGGAATAAATATAGTTCCCGTTATTTACGGTGTGGCTAATTTGATGCAACCACCTAACGAGCTTGAACGGACTTTACACGAGGTTTATAAAATTTTTTTTTAAATCAGGCTACATTTGCTCAGATTTGTCCTACATGCGATTGGATCGAGTCAGGCCGCAGTTTCGGCGTGCTGAGTTCACGAATGGCTCGGGTAAGTTGCTGAACTAATCGCAAGTTCTTTGAGGACATAACTATAGGTTCTAACAATTTGTAGATAAACGCCGCGATCGTGCTTGGCACAGTGGTCATTTATGGCATTTTCGCGGTCGCCTGTGGCGGTCACATTGCTCTTGTGCTAAGGGGGCACATGCGAAAGAGGTTAGCATTTTCGAAAATCCAAATGAACGATCTAATATTTTAATTGATCAGTTATCAGCAAGGCGCGAAAATCACGGTAACCATCAAGCAAACGCGTCAGTCGCTCTTCCAGGTTTGCGTAAATTCGTGGTGTTTCGATTGAAATTTTTTGAAGATTCTAATTTTTGGCGTCTTTCTTGCGATTCCTATACTGTTATTCGTTCTTCCGATTTTCTTCGAAATCTTGGAAACTTGTGAGTATGAATCAATGGAGATTCCGTCGCATTTCACACGATTTCTCCGATATTTCGAGCTCAAAATGATAATAAATGAGAGATTCGCAGGGGTTTTAATTCCGGAGATTATTCTGTTCTCGCTCAACTCGTTCATGCACTCATCAACGCTAATATCGAGCACTCCGCCTTTTCGAAAATATATCAGAAACCGGACAGGTGTCCTGTTTCCTGTTTCATCTTTTCTCAAATGTCATCTTTCAGACCATGCAAAAACGTTTTCGCAAGCTCAGTTGACCAGGATTCTTTGATTAAAGTTCATTTTTCTTAGACGAGTGATTCCGAACTTTCCACGTTCATAGTGAATAAATTGTCAAAATATATGGGATGCAATGAGAATTAGTGAATTAAAATGGTATTAGAATAATAGCAAAAATTGAAATGATCTCAAGCAATTTTTGAAATCGCCCGAAATCATACTCGCCATTAGAGACGAATGGTTTGAACACTTGATATCACTAATTTTTGGTTTTGAACATCTGGAAGCATTCCAATCATCTCTAAAATGTCAAATTTCTCGAATTCGAGTCAAAGTGTACCATCGCCAATTAGTCCTTCATGTGCAATAAATGCCATGCATTTCTGCAATTTCAAAAGTCTCTGAATCCTTGGACTCTTGAACGCCCTAATTCCTCGAAGCCCAGGATAATCAATTCCCGCGTAGGCGACAGCTGCATCGACCAAGTTACGTTGCACTTTCATTCGAAGAAGACGCTCGAAACACAATTAGAGTCCGCTCCTCGAATTTCCAGCTCACTTGAGCCATTGCAAGTTTCGAAACACAATACACATCTAAACGAGAATGTCATTCTCGAATAATTAGTTAGGTTGCCACTTTGAGAACGATGAAAATGCCATCGACAATTATTTAATTAGTTTGATACTGTGTGAGTGATGAGCTCGCAACAAAGCACAATATGAAAACACAAAATGCCATCCTTAAATAATTAGTTAGGCTGCAACTTTGAGAACGACGAGTTCCAAGGGGAACATAATGAAAATACGCGCTCAAGCAGAATGTACTACTTCCCACGCAGTGTGTAGGAAGATCCTGACATCATTTTCGCTGCACAAAACCGATTTCGGTCCAAATTTTGGGTTGACCTAACTGGTTGATATCATTTCCTGCTAGGTTGATATTATTTCCTTTCCGAATGATGTTCAAGGTTTTCAAAATTTCGGGTTGAGCTAAATGCCATGATATCACCTCCCCCGCTCAGACTGATGTTTCTGTGCCACTTATCCGCCATTCCTGGCATCACTTCTGCTTTGGCCCCATCCATAGCCGGCAATTTGCGCGGCATTTAGCGGCGATTCCCGGTTTTGTGCTACAAGGCGGAGTGTGCTCCAGATGAGCTGAGGAGGCGGAGAGTCTTCGGCCGGAAATGTTCCCGTCTCTTCATCTAGCATGAACTCTCGTCAGATAGACATGCGAGAGAGTGCATGCAACTGGGAGACACGAGGCAAAGGCTGCAACCTTTTGCAGCGGACGGGTATAAAAGGGACGGGCTTCGGAGTAGGACATCAGTTCCTCAAGAGGTCCTCGTCTCCTCGACAACATGACTACCGGCAAGCTTCTCGTCCTGACTGCCCTAGTGGCTGCAGCAGCAGCCTCGACTGCTCATGGCCCATTCACCCAGGACTTTGTGAAATACCTGGAGAAGTGAGCTACTATTTTGCCCAATTTGAAGACCCTATTTTTGAAAATAAACAACACACAATTCAGGAACCCCGAGCGCAACGAGTACTCGATGAGCGCCTACAAGGAGTACGGTACGACGGGAACGTTCGGCGGTCGGGCAACTGCTGGTGCTAAGGTACGGTCGCATGGTGTGGTGGCGTAGTGCTCGACGACGTTTACCAAACGTCGCTCTGTAGATCGCCCAGCAACCCGTCGTGTTCGTGCACGGCAACTCGGACTCGGCGCTGCACCACTCGGCGACGGCCAGCGGCTGGACCAAGAGCGTGGAGCACTTCAAAGTGAGTACGGTAGCTCAGTTGGCGATAGATGGTGTTACCGTATCCATTCTGTCATTTCCAGGCGCACCACTACTCGGGCGCCGAGCTGTACGGTCTCACCTATGGTGGCCGCGACATCAACCTGTCCCTGCAGAGGTATACAGTACCCTGAAAGTACAGTATTTTCGAAAATGCAAATTATCCGTTCCAGCAGTATCACGTGCCGCAACCTGCTCGGCCTGCGCCGCTTCATCGAAGCCGTCCTAGACTACACGCAGGTACGGTACCTTCGTCAATCGACAACTGATTCACGAGCTGATTCAGGCGGACAAGATCGACGTCGTCGCGCACTCGATGGGCGTCACGCTGGCGAGGAAGGCAATCAAGGGCGGCACGGTAAGCGTGGCGTGCTTCTGCGATTTACTAAAGGTCGTCTGGTCAAAATTTGAACTATTTTGCGATTTAGGTGCACCTCGCCGGCGAGCAGTGCGACCTGGGCGAGTCGATCTCTGAGAAAATCGACACCCTCGTCGCCATTTCCGGCGCCAACCTCGGCATGTGCATGTGCCTGATGCCCGGCCTCACCGAGACGCCGGCGTGCGGCCAGGTAGTGTACATCTTTTCTGCGATTTACTAAAGCTCGCCTGTCAAGATTTCCTACTAAAAACCGTGTTTGCAGGCCGGCTATGCACCTGGCACTTGTGGAAACAAGAACGCGACAATGACTTCATGCTTGGAGGCTGAGGCGAAGTGCGATGAGGTGAGAATATTTAATTAATAATAAGCTATTAATTAATTAATTTTTTTTAAATTCCAGGCCGACTACGCCTCCGTGCTGCGCACGGTCAACGATGTTGTCGATGATGATTCGGATGAGGACGAGAAGGAGGCCGATTTCGTCGCGTCCCTCTGGTCCAATGGTGAGATTTGACTAAAAAATCGCCATTTTCTACCTGATTCAATGCAAAATAGAATGAAATGAGGAATAATAGTAGATGATGTTTGCCCTTTAGACGACCCGGTGCTCGGAGCGGGCAACCTGGTGTGGGGCAGGAAGACGTCGCTCGTGGCCGGCAGCGACCTCAGCCACGGCTACCAGGGACTCGATCACTTCCAGGTTTCATTTTTGCTCCTTTCTAGCGATAACACGATGCATCGGTGTGAAAGTTTGGGGTTTAGAATGTAGATTTTGTCCTAATTATCAACGAAATCGTTGCAGTCGAAGGACAACACGGTGCGTGACCAGCTCTCGCTCGTGTCCAAGCACGCACTGCATGGAGGAAGGGCGAAGAGGCATCACTAGACCCCCAGGAGATCCTTGCAAAGGAGCGTCATCCTCACTCTTGTATACAGCTGATTGTCAGCGATTGTACAGTTACTATACCGATAAAGGACTGTGGTTACACCTGTTTCTTAGCGAAGAAGTTGTATATCGCACGATGTTCTCCCACATCAAAGAGATATGTTAGTGAGCACAACCCATGACAACAACAGCTACACTAAGCGGAGGCGTAATTGACTAGACAGCAAGGGCATAATTAAGGAGGTCGACATTTTCTGCAACGCGCAGTGGGCGGAAGAACGAAGAGGAGGGTCAGACTCGAGCCTGATGTTTCAGCAAACCGCAATTGGTGCTGTGTACCCGGAATAGGCCATGGTTCTCTCGCTTTCTCGGCCACCAGCGAGAGCACTTGGAATGAAGAGAATCTGAGATTTGCACCCGAAACTTAAGCCCGATCTTCGTCCCATTACTGCTTAATTTGCAAGTAATGTTATTGCCGGGTTCGTGTCGGGTGCGCGGACACTGGACATTTCAACACCATGTTTGTCCAGCGTCTAGACCAGTAATTGCGCGTAATTGCATCGGTTAGGACTCAAACAACACGGAGAATTTCCTGAGCTTTGATATGACAAAGATCGGCGATACAAAGGGGTTCGATCATGAGAATTAATAATAGCATCTTTGCTGCAATATCATTTACAACTGAGGGCGGCGAGTTGCGTTGATAAAAATACATCATATTATTTTACATAGGGCAATGCTGGCGAGACTGGCTTGATTGATGACTTCTTAGACCGAGTAAAATGCTCGGCCTTAGTGTGGAAAATATCGATGATTAGTCTAAAATATGAAAACTAATTGCTCCGTTGAATAGTATTTTAAAAATAAGTTACCCATCAACAGCATGTACCGTATGTCCAACAGCGGTAGTGGAGAGAAAACGACCTCAATAAATATTCTCGATCTTACATCGCTCATTTATGATCTTCGCGATGAACGAATTGCAGTTATTCAATAATCTCACCAAAATCACTTTTTAGATTCGGCGTAATGTGTTGGAATATAGCGAAGCTTACTACATAAGGCAATATTTGGAAGCAGGACTGAAATGTTGTATATATGAGATGTCCCTGTAAAATGCATACCTGGAAAAATAGCCTGATCTCGAGCTTTCTCGATTTTTGCTGACCAGCAAGTGATGATTTCTATACTTTTAATTATTTTTTCGGATTTTTGAATTCCGCACTTATTGCTGACCTTTCTCTTCCTCAATTCGAGGTGGCATACTGTTATCAAATCCATGGCAAACGTAAGCAAAAATTCACTTTTCAAAAGCATTCCGTTGAACTTTCTGCAAATAACAAGGGAACCCCATAAGTGGGCCTCCATGAATCATAAATTTGATATCACATGTCGAAAGGGACCCCATTGGGGAGTCCAAAACCGCTTTCAAAACATCTGCGATAGGTTTCCTAAGGACCGAAAATTGATTTTAAAAATACGCCGATTTTGTGTGGGAAAATGTTTTTCACCTCGCCCTCAGCCATGATCCAGTTAGAGACACACCCAACCATGTCTCCCTTGGCGCAGCCGGTAAGGTGCTAGCTTTGTTTTTTGAATGTTACTGGTTCGAATCCTTTTGCAAGGGGAATGTTTTGCCGTATTTTTCTAATGTTCCCTTTCAATTTCTGTGTCTGAATGCTCCTGTTTTAAAGATTTTCCTCAATCTTGGTTGTTGTAAAACCTCATCTGTCGCCCCATGCAAAACTGTACAGTCTGCTGTAAAAGGTGGTAAAGGTAAAGGTGACACCGTTATTCTAGGCACTTGCGTCCTGCGGTGCGCCACTGCTAGGCCAGTGAACAATTAAGGCCAATTCAGTTCGGAGGGCCTAATCTCTTCTTCGGACCTACTTTACCTACAGTCTGCTGTACGCTTTGCTTTTGCAAAACTTATTGACAGTTTAATATAAAGCTATTCAGACACAGAAATTGACAGGAAGCGTTAGAAAAATACGGCAAAATATTCCCCTTGCAAAAGGATTCGAACCAGTAACCTTCAAAAAACAAAGCTAGCACCTTACCGGCTGCGCCAAGGGAGACATGGTTGGGTGTGTCTCTAACTGGATCATGACTGAGGGCGAGGTGAAAAACATTTTCCCACACAAAATCGGCGTATTTTTAAAATCAATTTTCGGTCCTTAGGAAACCTATCGCAGATGTTTTGAAAGCGGTTTTGGACTCCCCAATGGGGTCCCTTTCGACATGTGATATCAAATTTATGATTCATGGAGGCCCACTTATGGGGTTCCCTTGTAAGACCAATAAGAACCTTTTGCGAAAATTATGCGAACCTCTCAAAAAATGAATCTGTCTTTGAAAGAATCCACACCATTCGAGAGTGATCATAGCAGAACCAGGCTTCGCCATCCAAAAATGTTTAATTGCATTACCATTGGCCGACAAGAAAACTCACGTAAAATAAAGGGAGTAGCTTGCAATAGAGTGAAGAGGAATGCAAAAATGAGTAGGTTACGCTAAAGAAATATGTTGAACAATATTTATTGAATTAAAAAAAATGTTAATACCGTCACTCGCATGCTTGCGAATTTGTAGCTGATTAGTGGGAAAACGAGAGCAACCATGGAAATGAGAAAGTGAAGTCGAAATCCGAGCGTCCAATTGACAACGCCAATCTAAGAGCAAAATAAGCGAGAATAACTGAAAACAGTGACCACTCACGATTCCCACAAAGCGGCTTAGAGGCGATTTATACGCGAACATTGGCCAGTGCGGCAGAGCGTACCTGACAAATGACTTGGATAAGGTTCGTTATAAAAATATATAGACAGAATAGGCATAATTGAAATAATGAGATGCAGTGTCTTTACGGACCGCTACATCGAGCGTACAAACGAAGTCCGAAGTTGAGAAGTCGAAGAAATCGAGCGTCCGTAGCTTAAAATCGAGTAAGGCGGCTCACCAAGTAGTGTAGAGCATGAGAATGACAATGTTAATTATCGTTGATACTTTGCAGAGAAAGCCGAATCTGAGCAGCGTAAAGTAACGAATAATCGAAGAGAACGTAAACCCAAATCACTCACGAAGATTGGAGATGCGGACTTCGAATAATGGTCAGAACCCCAATCGCATTACTGAGGACGCCAGACACGGAAATCTTCAAATTACACTTTATTTTGCACAATCAGGGAAATATTTTTTGAAGTTTGATATTTAAAAAAATTACCGTATGAATTATTAATGGCGCATATTCCATTCTCCAAAGACGTTCGAAAAACTGAACTAATTTAGAATTTCCAGAATGTTTTCCGCCTATCTTTCAGCACATAACAAAACGTAATAACGATAAGAAGATGCTTGTGTGAAATAACGACGTCTTGATGATGTAAAAGAGCATCCAACATTTTCTATATCCGAATAGTGCGAATGTATGTGAATGAGATGCCTCGTTTGGCTATGGCTGCAGCTCGTTATCACATCAGAGGCTAATGTCGATAGATTTTCATTGACCTGCATTCGACCTCGAAATGCTGTTGTCATTAGCTAGCGAGCGCCCGCAAATCATTGTTTATGAACAATTATCGGACTGTGTGTGTGATGACGTTTTATTTCTTGATGCGCGTCAAACTGGGTGTCGGAAACTTAGATGCGTCTGCCCTTCGAACCAAGTATACTTTTCCCTGGACAGGCGAGAGAGAGCGTGCGCAACGTATCCGCCTCCTCATAAGCCAACATCGAGCAATCCACCTTAAATGCCACGCAAATTAGTATTGGGGCCAATACAAAACACATGCCCCGAGGAGGGGGATAAGTGGCACATCAGGTGGAGGTGATTTCAGCATTGACATTTGTCTCAACACGAAATTCGCAGGTAGGAAAAATGAAGCTGATGCTTTGATTTACTACCATTTATCCACATGTTTTTTTTGCAAATAAATTCAAACAATACAATCTATTCACTGAGGAGGAGTACGCTCAGCTAAACAAACTTTAGAAATAGAAAATCCTAGTTATCGAGATTCAGAAGACCGCGTACATTTACGTCCATCCAAGGTTTTGATTTGTCTGTGAAGGCATTCTTATTACTGTATGAGAAATGCCACTTACGCTCGAAACGTTCGAATTGAATATCTTCAAGATGAATTTTCGATGATCGGACGTCATGACGAGAATAATGAGAGCATTGAGTGCCGGATGGAGTGCGGAGCAGGGGATGAAACTGTGTACTTTTGTTATCTATGATTTCCTCTTTAATCTACAGCAGCATTGTTTTTACTTAATTTTCGCCCGCTTGTCTTTTCTCACAAGTAGGCGAAGTGCCGACATAATGAAATTTCTTTGCAAACCTGATTAGAAAGTCGGGCATTTTCACTCCAATAAGAGCGAGTTCGTAAATGAGATCGACGAGGAAATTGAGAAAGAAGGGGTTTACTGCCTGAATCAAGGATTATAATCAAAAATGTTATAAATATTGTTAAAAAATCCTCAAAAACGAGCCTGAATGCTGAGCACAAGAAGCGTTTTCCTGTACATGCTCTTTGCTTTGGCCGAGAAGGATCCTCGCTTGATACGGTGGTTGATGAACAGGGCACAGATTGCAATCACGATGAAATTTAAACCAGAAAGAGTCGCGGGTAGGACGATTTGCATAACTTCGACGGAGGTTAGCTGAAAATTTGCTTAGAATTCGTAGTTTTAAGATTCGCATTCAAGAGCTTACATTGGCATATTTCTGAGTGCAGTCAAGCGCGTAGTCGCAGTATCCGATTGCGCAAGCAAGTAGAGCGAGTACAATGGAGACCGCTTTGTGCTCGAATATGTAAATGCTTCTGCAAGGCGGTAATATTCGAGTAAGGGGATTGCGGGTTACTTCGAATTCGAAATGAGCGCCGCTCTCCATACGAACGAGTACATGATGATGATGAGTTCGCCATAGAAAGCGACTACCCAGACAATCCAGGCCACTGTCAGTGTCCAGCCAGGCATTCCATATTTGAGAATTCCGTAACCGCGACAGTAAAAGCCGCGGGGTTCGATCAAGTAATACCACTGAAATTAGGGAGTTGACAGTAATATCCGAAGCAAACGACAGTACCTACAATCGAAAGAGAAAACTAATTGGAAGGTGATAAAGGAGGTAAAATTACCGTCGCCATGAGAATTCCGCACAGCGCGCAGCAGAAGTCGCAGCACGCAATGGCGAGCGTCAGGAATCGGTAGAATCCGTTCGTCGAGTTGAGAAGAACGACAACAAAAAGTGCAAGGTTGAGCAGGCATCCCACAGCTCCAGTCGAACCCCAGAAGACATTGGCAAGAACTCGATCCGCGTCCGTTGACATGTCAGTACTACCGACCTTTAGTTGGAGAGAGAGAAAAAAGTTGATTATAGGCATTGGGGACATTTCAACGGGTTGGGCAGAGGCGAAACGTGATTATACAGCGCAAACGACGTCGGTCGCAGTGTGCAAATTGGGGGTGGGAAGTAAAACTGATTTTTTCAGCGTAGACTTACTTGCACTTTTCATAGTGGTCAGAGAGGGTTTTTGCAGGAGTTGCAAATTTAGCTCCTGAGAAAGGGCAGTGGGAGGAGTTATGTCTCAAATAAATATTTGAAATCGAGACCAAGTGAAAGGCACCTCGCCAGGATCCATCCGTGTGCGTTCACAAACCCGACAACAATCGGCAATTTCTGTTGATGATAAGTTTGGAATGAATTGAATCTCTCCGTAGAATGAAAGCTGCAGACTTAGCCGCCCATGTAACAGCCCCAATCACAAATATTATATTTCGCACAGTCTGCAAGTCTCTAGTCTCGCTAGCGTAGGCAAAGTGCGGACATACTAGGTTTGGTCGCAAGCCTTATCCGACTTCGGGCTGCGTAAAGCCAATAATAGCGATTTTGAGAATAAGAACGACGTGGAAATTGAAAAGAGTCGTAATGTCTGAATCGGGATGCATCATGGTAAAGAGCGTACGCAAATCAAAGAAATACGCTCGCTCAATTTTCCATTTATCAAACGTCGCGCGCCAATTTGCATGGGCGTTGTAAGTGGGATTCAAAGTGATGCAGAAAAGCTGAGACAGAAGGACAAACCCGTGTATCGCCAGCGCATCGATTATGCAGGAGAAAACTATATGATAAGAACACGACATTGGGAATGTTTATCGAGTTGTTTTTATTAGAAAGCAACAACAAATCAAATATTATTCTTGACAAATCAAGAATAAGTTGCATCCGCTATTTCATCACGTTCACTGAGTTGTGAGTCCCCTGCGAAGACACTTTGATTTGGCAGAAAAGAGACGCATACGGTAGATGATAAATTCGGAATGAATATTTTCAAGATGAATTTGCGATGATCGGACGTCATAACGAGAATGATCAACGCGTTGAGGGACGGATGTAGCGACGAGAACGGGATGAAACTGACAATATCGAGATGAATACCAAGCGTGATCCAAAACGAAAAACAATTATCAGCGTGACTTGATTGCGAATCCCTTTAGTAACCTAAAAACTTCGAAATCTCCGCAATTAGACTACAAACTACTGGTTGAAATCTCTTCATTTCACGCACTTTCTCCCACCGGTCGACTAGTGAGAGAGATTGATAGAGTCTTTCTCTTTCGGAGGCGTAGGCGCAAAAATAAAGTTTGTCGTCGCAAACCTGATTAGGAAGTCGGGCAGCGGCACTCCAATAAGCGCCAGTTCGTAAATGAGATCGACGAGAAAATTGAGAATGAACGGGTTCACTGCCTGAATCGGAGAGTTTGCTGAAAATGACGTGATTCTGCAGCGGTTTTAGAGTTTATTTTGAAGGAAACGTCGCACAGCTGGTGTTTTAACACTAGAAAAGACTAAAGAAAAAACAGTTAATCAGCCTATACGGTAGATGTTGCGGAGCTATTCATAAAGATAAAAATGCGCCCAATTGATAAGATTTCACAGCCGAAGTTATCTAACATAAAGATGGTGACTTGACAAATCAAAATGCACAAACCTGCATACTTAGCACGAAGAGCGTCTTCGCATGGGTATTCTTCGTCTTCTTTGAGAAGGATCCACGCTTGATTCGGTGGTTGATGAACAGAGCACAGATGGCAATCACGAAGAAGTTTAGACCAGAAAGTGTTGCGGGGAGGACGATTTGCAGCACTTCAACAGGGGTTAGCTGAACATTCTGATGTAGAGTTGTTCATTGGAGAACGACATACGTTTGTATACTCTTTCTCGCAATCAAGCGAATAATCGCAGTATCCGATTGCGCAAGAAAGAAGAACAAGCAGGATGAAAACGGATTTGTGCTCGAATAAATACACTTTTCTGGAAATAAATCATTTTGGTGGTTGTTATGATAATTTCTTTTCACAACAAAGTACCTCGAATTCGAAATGAGCACCGCTCTCCATACGAACGAGTACATGATAATGATCAACTCTCCGTAGAAAGCGACTACCCATGCAATCCAAACCGTCGTATCGGCCCAATCGGGAAAGTCCATAGATATGCCGAAACCGGCACAGTAAATGCCGTTCCCGACCTTGTAGTACCACTAAAATCCGAGCGTTTTTTGGACAAGATCAAGCCAATGTCGGAATAAAGAATGCGCTTCTTTGCAGAATGAAGAGACGCTCTCACCGTTGCCATGATAGCTCCGCTCAACGCACAGATGAAATCGCAGCACGCAATTGCAAGTGTGAGATATCGATAGAAACCCTTCGTCGAGTTGACGAGAACGACGATGAAGAGTGCCAGATTCAACAGGCACCCTGTCACTCCTGTTGACGTCCAGAGCGCATTTACGAAAGGGCGGTCGGATTCCGTAGAGTTATCCATACGAACTGCCCGTTTTCCGAGATTTCAGCGCGACTGGAGAGAGAAATTGATTATACGCCACTTCGGGTGAGTGAGAAGCAGTGTTAAAATGCGCACAGTGATGATTCAGCAGGTGGATGGATTTCCTAGCTAAGTGGCGCCCCTTGAGGAGCATTACAGCGCCACTTCCTGCCCCGTGCCGGCCTCATTTCGAAATACGCGTGGCCGACTTTTGATTTCGCATATTCTACCACCGATCAGAGAAGCCAGAGAGAGTGTGGAGCGTCTTCAGCGATCTAGACGCTCTTCGTGCCGTCGGCTGCGCGGAACAAAGATGAAAATGCAGACTGAACAAGACAGCTTTCTCTCAAGCTGTCTTGCTCACTCTTCATTCCGAAACTGCAGTGGTACGTGCAAGTTTAGCGCCAGAAAAGGATTTGCGGCGAAACTCCCTCCCGTTACTTCTAACGAGATTTCTCACCTGAACAGCTTCGAGTCGGAACGAGTGCTCGCCAATTTCAAATGCTTTTTTTCAAAAAAAAACTGATTTAGGCAATAAAGTCGTTGTTTCTGAATTTCCTCGTCGATCTTATTCACGAACTAGCGCTCATTTCCGCGCCGATTTTCGAGTCCCTCCTCAGGTTGAGAAGAAAAACTAATTGTAGAGCCCTTTCAGCTGTGCTAGAGAATTACAGGTTGAAAATGTGTTTTGCTGGTGCCGTTGAGTAATCCTTCGCACGAACCTTTCCTTGTTGATCCGAAAATGTTCATGTGAATGTCAGAGCATGTTCTGTGCTTCCAATAAAAACAATATTCGTGAACTGGAGATGCGAATAGTTAAGAATTTCAGTTTCATCCCCTTCTCCTCACTTCATCCAGCGCTCACCGTGTTGATTATCCTCGCTGTAACGTCGGCCCACCGGTTATTCATCATGAAAGTATGTCTTCCGGACTCATCATTCACAGTAAGTCAATAACTGCTACCACTAAGCTAACCATAATTCGTTCACAGACGATTCAATCTTGAGAGTAACATGACTAAATCAGAGATATCACGAATAAATTTATTTTTATTCAGTTTTGCACGTTTTCCAAGTTTAATAATTCCATACAATTATGATATTTTCGCATATTCCTGGTACATTCACGATTATCGCATGCATGATGAACAGGTTCTGGATAAGTAGTGGTTATGCGGATCCCTCGAAATATGCCTGTTTCTCGTAAACTTTTCGTTGTACGTGCTGAGAGGAAGTGGAAGCCAACGGACCTCAGCGAAAACTTCGTGCCATTTTGGGGACTTGTCGGACTCTGAGGACTTCCTTTCTAGTCGTATCTCGTCTCTCTGACAGGTGAGTGAGTGCTAGACACTAACAACCCGCCTATTTTCCTACACGCTCGACTTTCCTAGTTACAGCTGCATTCTGATTAGATTAACGGACCAAAGTGCGTATCGTGATTGCTTCAGTATTTCTAAAAAAAGGGCCAGCAATCTCTTTATCCAATGTCTACGAATTACTATGGTTACGATACGGACTTTGACTGGGATCGTCGGTACTTTATCCCGTGAGTTTGCAGTCTTCAGTTTATGTTGTTATCTTTTGAATTAGGTTCATCACAAATTTCTGCCTCTATTACAAGTTCATTCCTCTTTTCTTCGGAATAGTTATAAATTGGTTGATCATCTTCAAAAGCCCGAGCTACACTACTGAATACCGACGATGTCTCGCCTTTTATCACGTTTGTCGGAAGTTCGCCTCATAAATCAATGTAATATTGACAGATATCCTTGTACTTGTACGACATTCATCATTTCATACTCTTCGTTCCTTATCCGCTCCAACCTTTTCCAATGTTTCTCTGTTACGGGGTGCTCTGCCAAATTGGCGTTCCGCCAGCCGTAGTGATTGTCAGTTTTTTGCTCTGCCATCCTTATCCTCAATTCCAGGATTTCACCATTGTAACTGCCGTCTTCACAGCTATTTCTCTGTGCATGCTGGTCTTCCTTCGAATGCGCATTATCGTCCCTCCAGGGTCACCATTTCGTCTAACAATCAAGTCGGTTAACAAACAATCTTCTTTTATTTACGTCATTAGTCACGTAATTCTTCCGAATTTGAAGAAGACGTCCCTTATTTCAACAAGGGGAATATAGGTACAAGTCTTCAGACAAATCGTATTGATTATGGGCTCGCTGTGCGGTTGTTTATTCGCAAATATCCCCATTTACGCAGTTTCCGCCCGAGACAGCGTTAATAAAGAGGCAATTTTACAGGTAAGATGGATTATGAATTGCTAATTATGATTAAAAATAACAATCTAGCGTGCTGAATTTTCGTGGATTCGAGACGTCCCGGGTGCGGTTATTTACGGAGACATCTTCAACTACGGACAACTAGAAATCGGTTTGTGCACCATTTCTTACTCGTTTACCCGCTCCTCCCTTTTCAGCTATGTACTGTCTCTTTTTCTGTGTTGTATATGGCATCTTCTTCTTTCCGAGCATTCTCGCCTACACTGCCATCTCATTGGCTAGGTACTGGAAAGTAGAGCTGACGAGTATGAATTTTTTAACGATGTCATGCCAATCTTGCTCGAAAGTTCTACGCCAATTACTGTACGGGATCATGATTGCTTCAGGGAACGAAAGAAGGTTGTGCATGTGAAACGCAAGGCGAAAGACAGTGCGACGACATTGCTCATGATTCAGGTTGATGAGAGTTTATTCGTATGACACCCAGGGACAAATACAGCAATAATCATGATGAATCAATAATTATAATCCGTAATCTAAAAACACGTTAATACAATTATTTTCAGTTGTTCGGCGCAGTTTTTACGTACATCAGCCCGATTGCTTACTTTTATGCGGCTTTCAGATTCGGATTGCCGACGAAAAACCCAAACGTACTCAGTGTGAGTTCTCTTTTGGCCCAGTCCTTTTCCTACAGGGGGCTCTGCACGAAGATGTATTGATTAGATTGCAACTGAGCACATTTCAAGACTTTCAACTCGACTAATTGCAGTGCTTACGACTCCTTTTCATATTCCTCTTCCTAATGAATTCTATGGTTTGCTATTCAATTCACCTTTTGATGAACAGATCATATCAGAAGTGAGAACATTCATACATTTTAGCAATATCAAAAAGTCAGTTTTTAAGAGAACTAATAACTGTGGTGCGCCGGAGTCTCACTGCGTTACGATGTCCATTCGCACAAGTTGCGACTATTAAGAAGAACATCAACAGCGTTTCCGCAGGCCCGTAAAAATAGGGGACTCAAAACCGATAAATTATTGTATTTATTATATTTGGATACATGAAAAAATACGAAATCAAAATCTGCCACTGCATGCAGTTGAGTGAAGCACACATCTGCCTCGATCATCGGAGGCAATCTGCGAGTTCGCTTACGCTTAAAATTATGATAAACAATGTATTCACACATTCCATGGACAAAAAGATGATAAGCTAGTTCCTGATAAGTAGTAGTTGTGCGGATCCCTCGTGCCTGTTTCTCGTAACAGCTCAGTTGTACGTGCTGAGAGGAAGTGGAAGTCAAAGGACCAAAGCGAGAGCAGCTGCCACTTTGAGCACTCTGAGGACTCCCTTTCGCGTCTCCTCTCTCGGCTCTCTAACAGGTTAGAGAGTGCGCGAAATTACTGTGTGGAAATACCTATTTTCCAACGCTCTCGAAATCGCGAGAGGCAGCTGCGTACTAACACAGATTAGATTATCAGTCCCAGGTGCCTGATTGCTTCAGTATTTCTCGAATAAGCCACCAATCATTTCTCCAATGTCTGTCAATTACCATGGTTACGATACAGACTTTGGCTGGGACCGGCGATACTTTATTCCGTTCGTTTATTTTCATAGTATCTATTATACTCAATGAAATTTCAGATTCATCACGAATTTCTGTCTCTACTACAAGTTCATACCTCTTTTCTTTGGAATTGTTATCAATTGGTTGATAATCTTCAAAAGTCAAAACTATTCTGCCGAATATCGACGGTTGCTCGCGTTCTATCACGTTTGCCGGATGTTCGCCTCATCAACCAAACTAAAATTGACAGATATCCTTGTATTTATACGACATTCATCATTTCATCTTCTTCGTACCATATCCGCTCCAACCTTTTCCAATGTTTCTTTGTTACGGGTCGCTCTGCCAAATTGGAGTCTCGCCGGACGTCGTGATAGTAAGAATCTTTGCTGTTATTGTTGCCTTTTCACCTTTCCTACTTCATGATTTTACCATCGTAACATCCGTCTTCACTGGTATCTCTCAATGCCTGCTTATCTTCCATCGGATGCGCATCATCGTCCCGCCAGGGTCGCCATTCCGTCTGACACTCAAGTTTGTTTGCAAGGTTTGGTGGAATCCATTGATACATCCTTTTGATCAGCGGGGGCGTCTGAACAGGATTCTCTCTCACCCCATATATTATCTGAATGCGCGAAATTTCAGGCAAAGCGTGCTCCTAATGGGCTCGCTGTGCGGTTGTTTACTCGCGAATATTCCAATATACGCCATATTTGCTCGAGATAGCGCCAACAAAGAGGCGATTTTACAGGTGAGACGCGACAAATTGTAAGTAAAAAAAATATCATTCTAGCGCGCTGAATTTGCTTGGATGCGCGATATCCCGGGAGCAGTTATCTACGGCGACATATTCGATTACGGACAACTCGAAATCGGTTTTGAACATCAAGTTTTTCTCTCGATCTCGCTCCTCCTTTTCAGCGATGCTCTGGCTCTTTTTCTGCGTTGTTTATGGAATCTTCTTCTTTCCGGGCATTCTCGCCTACACTGCTATCTCATTGGCCAGGTACTTTTTCTCCAACCGAAGAGTGCTCATATGATGCAAATGAATGGTTCTCGAAAGCTTGCCTTACTCTAGTGCACTTTACTTAATGATGTTTACATTCTTTACAAAGCATGTTTCAGGGAGCGAAATAAGGTCGTGCATGTGAAAAGCAAGCCGAAAGATAGCGCAACAAGATTGCTCATGTTTTCGGTTAGCTGTGTGATGATTAATGAAGTAAATAATGAAATAACTTTGAGTTGTTCGGGTCAGTCTTCACGTACATCAGTCCAATCGCCTATTTCTACATGAGTTTCAAGTTCGGATTGCCAACAATGAACCCGAACGTGCTCAGTGTGCGTCAACATTTTTTTTCAAAAATAATTTTTTCCCTTTTTCAATTTATTTCATTTGAAGAAAAGTTTGATGAAAATATGGAAAACGGTAGGTTGACTGCTGAATCGTACCCCACATTGCAGTGTTTACGCTTGCTGTTCATCTTCCTTTTTCTGATGAATTCAATGGTTTACTACTTGATCCATTTGTTTCTGAACAGATCATATCAGAAGTGAGTGATTTTGATTAATGATTAGTCGAAAAAGTTCAATTCTTCTCAGGGAACTTATCACAACGGTGCGTCGGATTCTCACCACACTACGTTGTCCGTTCGGACGAAATGTATCCATAGTCAAACGCCTTTCCGTAACGAAGCCGATGGAAAAACGAAGTAACGATCGATAAGAAGTGAAGAGGCCAGAATTTCTAGCGAAGAATAGCCAAAGTTACTCCAGTTCTTCAATTTACCCATCTCCAAGAAAAGAAACGCTGTTTGAGCAGAGACACCAATGTGTTGTTGCGACGCAAATTGTCCGAAGAACGATAAACAAACTCCAATCTGATATATTCTGATATAACCAGTTGTACAACGTTCAAACGGCTCCATAGACCGCAATGTGTTTTGTCCTTTTCAATGGACCACTTGCAACGTAATCGTCGGGACAGCAATAGTATCATCGAACTCTGCTAAGCAAAAAATATTGCTCCTTTTGCATATAGTTTGTAAAGGGATGTAAACACAGCTAAATAGATTGTGCTTTTTCGGAATGGCGAAACGATGTGCGGGGGTTTGAAAAATATCCATGACTACTTGTTTCATTGCTTGATTTTGTGAACATTCCAATGATTTTTAGTCGTGCTGAGACTTAATTGTAGGATGGTAAGGAAGGTACACCAGTGCCGGTAATTTGTCCCACACGCTCCACTTCCTAGTGGCTTATTTCTCAGAAAAGTTGCTTGCTTTTTTTCGTTAGGTGCCTATCTCAGAGTGGTTGTCAGCTCAGATGCAATTCAAATTATCCTCGAATGACTACCATGCTCCCCAATTACTATGGATACGACACTGACTTTGACTGGGACCGTCGATACTTTATTCCGTAAGTTTCAGGTCAATTTCCTTTTCTAAAATACTTTTTACTCAGATTTATCATGAATTTCTGCCTCTACTACAAGTTCATTCCTCTTTTGTTCGGAGTAATTATCAATTGGCTGATTATGTTTAGAAGCCCGACCTATTCGACCGAATACCGGCTATGTCTTGCATTCTATCACGTTTGCTTGAAGTGCGCTTTTGCCTATTTTAGCAACACTTTCAGATCTCGCTGCTTATTTTCGACATCCACCATTTCATATTCTTCGTTCCTTACCCGCTTCCACCTTATCCCATCTTTCTATGCTATGGAGTGCTCTGCCAACTGGGTGTCCCTCCGGCCCTAGTACTGGTTAGATGCAAATGTGCTTCTGCTTCGAACAAAAAGGACTTTTTTCAGGATATCACCATTGCAACTGCAGTGTTCACAGCGATTTCCCTATGCTTGCTAATCTTTCTTCGCATGCGCCTCATCGTTCCACCTGGTTCACGATTTCGCCTAACAATCAAGTTACTTTGCTCGAAATTCAAAATTTTCGCCATTCCAATGTTCAGGCAGAGCGTGCTCATCATGGGCTCGCTGTGCGCATGTTTACTAGTGAATATTCCCATGTTTGCTGTTTTCGCAACAGACAGCACTAACAAAGAAACGTTTTTGGAAGTATGATGCGAATAATTACAAAAAAAAATTATTATTCGAGCGTGCTGAATTTACTTGGATGCGCAATGTTCCGGGAGTACTCATCTACGGAGACATTTTCGCGTACGGCCAGCTGGAAATTCGTTTTGTTCTTCCTCTTGTACCCCTGAATCTGCCTCTTTATTTCCAGCAATGTATTGCCTCTTTTTCTGCGTTGTCTACGGGATTGTTTTCTTTCCGAGCATCCTCGCATACACTGCGGTGTCGTTAGCCAGGTTTGTGAAGGATTCGATGGTTTGCTACTCCATTCATTTGCTGATGAACAAATCTTACCAGAGGTGAGAATAAACTTCAATTCTCTGTTTCGAAATGGTAAAGTATTTCGTATTCAGAGAACTAATTGTAATGGTGCGTCGGATTGTCACTGCGTTGCGCTGTCCAGTCGGACAAAATGTGCCATCTTACCAAGCAAATGTGATCACAAGCGTTTCTGCTGCACGGTAACGGAGTTATGTATTTGTTTCTTCGTTTCGTCATGAATATGCGATACTGATTAAATACAGTTTTATTCGACAATTACGAATGCATAGTAGTTCTCCGGGTCCACTGCTTGTGCAGCTGAGTGAAGTAGACGTCCATGTTGTTGCCTCTGCCGTCGGAAACACTCTGCGTCCTGAACGGATCATCAACCTATTTTCTCTATTCAATCGCAAATGTACGCAGAAAGGAACTTTTCAGATAGAAAAAAATGAGCAGAAAGCAGCCTCTCACCTCGACTCTCCGAGATACCATCTCAGGTAGCGCGGATGCCTGCCCGTGTGCATCGCTATTATGACCGGACCGGCGGGCGTGGAGGTGGCAATGGATCTGATGAATACTTTCTTCATTCTCCATTCTTGCGCTCGCGACGGTCGGTTGACTCTCACCCCGCTCTCTTCCATCCCCAGTTTGGAGAATCCTCGTCCGTCAGCTTGGGTAACCCGACGAGTATTGCCCACTTGGTACATCAAGAGGAGGACCCAGGAAGGATTCCCATCGACTCAAGTGATCTACCGCCAAGAAAGGCCCCGTTCAAGAAGACTGCTTAATGAGTTTATTCTGAAACCACGCAAGTCAGGACTTCGGCGGCTGGATGGACTTCTTCAACACTCAAACGTAATCAATCGACTAAGAGCGACGGACATTTGAGATGACACATCTAAGAAGATCCCAACCCTTGACCCTCCGACACTTTGACAACGAAGATCTCAATCCCATCCCAATGATGTTACCTCCTGCAGGCCCATTGCCTGATGTCAGGATAAAAATGATATGATATACAAATGAAAATACGGAAAATACTCACATCGCCAGCACCACATTCGCTGCGCACGTCCACAGCTGGATCGTCTCCGTTGACGAAGGAGAAGAGGGATCCGCAACGATGAGGACGGGCACGAAGATGACGGCGACGTCCAGAAGGACGCCGACGGTGAGGACGTACAGGCCGAACTCGACTTTCTGCGAGAAAAAATAGCTATCGTTGGTGTCGTTTACAAATAGGTGTCCGCAAACGACCCAACTCGACTTTTCGTGAGAAAAAAAGTTGATCATGAAATAACGAAAATAATTCTGCTATGCGATGTCAGACGTGCTACGATTTGTTTTGATTCAATATTTCAGACAATCAAAAGACGATTGGAGAAGTCAATCGACCTCTAAACTCCAAATATTCTCCTTCAGCTGCACTCTCAGGCTCAGCGAGTACTCGTCGATGCTGTGCTTTCTGATGGCTTCGTTCAGGTGACGATGACGTCGTCTATTGTAGTTGAGCAGGCGGTGGTGCATCTGAGAAACGTCAACGACTTCGAGGCATTTCTGCAGTTCATTTGTCCCTTATTTCGAATATAAAATGCTCATAAGGCTCACAATTGCCGTTAAAATATTGGGAAGAAAACCCAGAGCGACGACCATGTAGCAGTTCAGCCAGCCTGAGTGTTGTTCAGTTTCAGTTTAAAATTTCGTAAAATGTGCTACTTCTTGCTCCAACCAAAGATTCTGCGGTGATCCTTTGATTTTCAGGTGCTTTGAGCGTGCCAAAGGTGTGTTTTTAATAAAAAAAACCACCTGTCGCACGTCCTATCATCGGCCAAAGTGGCGAGAGAGTGTGGTAAATGAAGAGAGGGCGACCAGAATGTATACCTGTCACGCAAGCGTAAGCGAGACTCATGCTGAGCGCGAAGACGGACGAGATGAGAATGGCGGAAATGTGAAGGCGGCGATGCTTCTCGTAATCGGCAACGAATACTGTGGCGCAGAGGCTGAAAACCGTCATAATAGAAAAATGTTTGTGAAGGCTGAAAACCAAGACCGTTCAACGCCGACGAATGCTAGGAAGAACAGAGCTTGCAGCAAAGCAGCGTAGCGAATTGAACAGAGCAGTGGAATTGGCCAGTCAGCATAACCTGAATTCCTTATTGGTAACTCAGGAAAATTGCGGAAACATGCCTTGAACTTGGACTAGCTCGGTTTCATAGATCAAAAGAACGAGACGCACAAGCGATCCGATAATCATGAAAACGTAGAAATTCAGTACTATCGCCATGAAGTTCAAATGAAGAATCTGAATATTTTCATTATTGGTGCAAATTTTTTTTCTTGATTCACCCTGTGCTTTATCAGAAAACCGATGCAGCGCCCGTGGACGAAATAGCCAAAAGTTGACAGGAAAATCTCAATAACAGCGATATTTTCAAAATAGAAGTTTCGGGACCTCCAAAACGACGGATATGTAGTAGACGTATTGCGTCTCGTCCAGCGCATTAAATCTGACGAATAGAATGAGCCAGAATGGCTGATTATCCTTCCCGAGTACAGTGAAAACGTCGGGTTCGGGGTGTAGGAAGGAAGAGAACGGATTCATCACCCCGAAAACAAGGCAACTGAGCATTTGGCTCAGCTAAACATCTGCCATGCAAGTGGGAACTGGAAGTGAGATCATGACGTGGTTTTTCGAGTCTGACTTTGCCTAATCGATTGCCTTTCAATGTGATGATTCACCCCCTACTTCGATTACGTCCCTCCTTCGCCTGACCTCTCTCTACTCTAATGTAAACTGCGTGGAATCGTTCCTACTTTTCATTCACTCTTCCACTCTTCGATCGATCGACATGAAGATGGACTCCTTCTTTAATGGCATCCTCACCTTCACACATATGCTGCATCTGCCCAAACCGGAGGAGATAAGGAACACCTTCGCCAGATTCGAGCAGGAATCGGAGCAGGAGTGAGCAATTTCGGGTTTAAATTATAATTTTTTTATAATTATTGGCCCTTTCAGCATGTATAGAATCCTTCCCAGAATTGCCAAGAATTTCCGAGTTCTGAGTGGAATTCTCAAGGCTTTTGCAGGATTCTCAAGGCCGCCTTTGAGCGGTACAATTCTGAGCTGCAACATGCTCAACCTCCTCGCCTGCAGCTCAATGTCAGCATCCACTTGGACCACGTTGGAAATATCGTAATATTTTTTTCAATGTTTGAATTTTTTATATAATAATTCAGAATGAATTAGCCGAGTCGGTGGACATGGTCGGAGCAGTGCATTTCGTACGTTTAATTCTATTTATTTAATTATATTTTTGAAATTACAGCGATGGACGAATCCGTACTATTCATGGAACGCGTCTGCCTACCCCGATGTAGGGTGAGCAAAGCTCCTCTTTTAGCCAGCATGCCGCTAAGTTCAGATCGATTTCGCGGATAGTTAGTGGCTTTGCTCCCTACCGGCCCTGGATTCCGAGGCCGACATTCGATAACGCGTGAGTTTTGATATTTCTTATTTTGTTTATCATTAAATGCAAATGTCAGTGTAATTCTCGGTCGGGACAGCTTTGATCGGCAGCAAGAGTTCGATCATCATCTGTACGAGGACCTGTCTCAGTTGACGATCGGAAGCGATGGAACGGCCATTCTCTCAGTTAGATAACTAAGTTGTTTCGTAGAAAGCGTAAATGCTCTTCATTTCAAACAGTCTCTCACCGGTCAAAGCGGCGAGAGGATGTGTAAAATGAAGAGACGGCTTCCCGTTTTTCTGCAGGTCCCCTTCTCGCTTCGCGTCGCTTGCGACATGCACTTCAAGAGCTTTCCCAATGATAAACACTCATGCAACCTGATGGTGGTGATGCGTACCAAGATGAAGTCAGTTTATTTTTATGGGAAAAGGCATAGACTCATCAATTACAGCCTGACGGTGTCCCAGGACGATGACATCATGGACATTTGGAGCAGCCAGCCGAATAGACGAGTGAGTACAACCAGTGATAAATAGAGTTCGAAATACGGGTAATCGTATCTTCATTTAACGCACTCTCTCACCGGTCAGTGAGCACGCGGAATAAAGAGACGATTACTCGTATTTCAAACTCTAGTGATGAAGCATTTTGCAGACGGGTGAGTACACCTGGGCAATGAAAAATACGATACATCACCATTGGGCTTATTGCATCAACGTGCATACATGGTACGACTCTTGCTCAGCAAACTTATGAATCGCCATTTTTTGCAGCGAGTCCGAGTTCGGTAAGCGTTTCTTCGTTTACAATTTTCGCTTTTATCGAGATACGTCGCGCTACTTTTTCTCAATGGATCTACCGCTGCTCGTTTGCGCCTTGTGAGTTATCGCAAAATCTTATTCTTTATTGGGTATGAATCGTCGTCAAAAGCTGATCTCTCTTCATTCGGCGCACTGACTCGCCGGACGACCGACTGAGAGACTGTGTACAATGAAGAGGGTGATCCATCAGCGTTTGTCGACAGCGAAGGAGCATTAGTGAACAACATTCGTTGGGGAATGAGCTACTGAAGCAAGAAACTGTTCTTATTTCCTTCAGAGTCGCGCAGGGCATGCTCATCATCCCCACCGACAAGAACGTGGCCGTTTTCACGGTCCTGTTTGCCTTCACGTTCGGATTCATGCGAGTATTAGGGCGCATGGGCAGGGACGTGCCCGTATCCAGTGACGGAGTCCCGCTGATTGGTGAGTATTTCAGAACAATCGTCTGACTCTCTCACTTTCCCATACTCTCTCGCTTTACTAACCGAAGAGAGAGAGAGCATTGCGAAGTGAGAGAGTCAGACGACGGTTCGGAATCTGGAAATTAGGCGAAAAGGTGGATAAAATGGACAATTATCAACAACATTTTCTCTTCAGTCATCATCGCAATGCTTGGAATGGTCCAACTACTGCATGTCTTCGTTGCTCGGGGAGCGATGATTTGGACAGAGAGCAGGAAGGTTCGCTGCTTTTGTTTTCCTTCTCAAAAAACAATGCGTTTCAGACAACAACCCCTCGCATAATCCTAATTCCTGTTATAAACCGGCCAATTGTGAGTGACTTAGGTCTTTCCGTGATAATTTAATGCACTCAGGGTGCGTACGTGCTGTTCTGGCGGGTGCTGAATGCAGTAATCGGAATTCTCACGGCTGCCATCTTTATCGGAATTGTCATCGTTCGATCACGATAAGCAATCGTTTGCATGTCACAATAATCCAATTATCAGCTCGTATTACTTCCGTTATGTGCAAAACAGCAGAAATACTGCGTCACTGGACAATAAACGATTAAATCGATTTAAACTTGTAATGAGTTTCTCGTTCGCGACTTTGTTTTGAACCACAGTTCCCAAGTGTTGTGTTGTATGGCATGTTTCAGGCTGTTTCAGCCTGCGGCAATGAGGAAATGAGTTGCGCCAGGTGCTTTCACTAACCGATTACCGATTGTTATTGGCTCGTTAGCTCGGTAAACACACGTCTGTCGCTGTTCTGTGATGAAATTACGGTACGGCCTAGACATTGATCGCGACTATTTGGTGGACATCGTGTTCAGGTATTTCGAAACATTAAAAGTAAATAAAGTCGTATTTTTTAGCATAAACTCGCTTCTGCCCTTCCTTTTCTCGATCACGATCTATCCGGCCAAGTTTTATCTGCTAAAATCGCATGGACCGTCTATGGATCGAAAAATTCGCGCGGCCTATATTATAAATTTGGTTCGTTTAGTCTTATGAAGTTTCAGTAATTTATTTCCTTTATTTCAGATTTCCCTGGTCGCATTCGATTGGATCTTTGCCGTGTTTGTTCGCCTTTACACGCTTCCGCCGTACGGTCTCTGGTACTGCGAGGGAATTTTGTGCACCGCTGGAGTGAGTAAGCGGATCATCATGGTTCGTTCTTTTTTTCACTTTTAAACTAAAAAAGGAGGCAGCGTGATATAAATAGGCATGCTGATTGTCATGGAAATTGTGCAATCTTTTCCTGCAGCGATCTCTGGCTCGAGTTTCGAAAGTGTCACCCTTATTTACTCCACGTTTTCAGGGAGCGCTCGGTACTGCCATTATGTCAGACGTCGTCACATTCTACGCTCTGATGATGCGCATGCACCAATTGACCGTGTCTGATCCATTCAGTCGATGGAGACTGTCGCAGACGTGAGTTTTCAGTAGAAAATAATAGAGTTTTTCATCAGCAGCAGACATCAGAAACAGATCTTGTTTTCACCTTCAAGTTTCACCTCTTCTATTCCATGAAATCAAGTGCATTTGCAGGGCGCAGCGGATTATTTACGTCGCAGTAACGATTACATGCTCGATGAATCTGATTGGATTCGTCGTTTTTACAGAGGACGTGGAGAATTACGATGAACTGGTCAAAGTTGGCTAGAATTTCATCATATTTCGACTATTTTTCCTGTTGCAGGAACCAGAATTGGCCTGGTTGGCGCAGCGGGGCGGCACGCTGGTTTTGTATGGAGAACCCGGGAAAACCAGTGGATTCATAATAGGTGAGAGCTGTTTCTGTCAACACTTTTACAGGATTTTCAATTCAGAATACCTGTTGGGCATGAGTTTCGTGTCGCTGTTTTTCCCTTTCTTCATATTTTTCTGTGCGCACGCGCTGATCTACCTACTCAAGAAAGGACAGGTGCTGTTTTGTTATTGTTTTTTGTCTAATTGATTTTTTTCAGTCTTCGAAATCGTCCAAGACCCAAGTAATAACACGAAGGCTGTTCATTACGTTTAGCTTTCAGGTATAGGGGATCCGCATAAACTATGTTTCAAAAAACATTTCAGATGCTCGGCGCGACGTTCTTCTTTCTCACTCCAATAGGCGTCATTGGCACGACGAGTATCCTGGATTTAAGCTGGATTCTGACGGACGAAATGCTCGCGTTCATTCGCTTCTCAAGCATTGTCAGTTGTTTTTGTAATTTAGAAAGTGTAAATTATTGTTTGCAGTTGGCCCTCGAGCTCAACACGACGCAAACCGTCGTCGTTTTTCTCGTCATCAACGTGCGGCATTGGAAATTGGCAAAAATTAGCAGTGCGATTCGTCGTCCGTCGACATTTCTCGCTGCAGATCAGGGCAATACGAGGAGAATTTCAGTCGTGCCAAGATTCACGAATTTTTAACTATAAAAGTACTCGTCTTTCAAATTTTTCGTTTTAGTCTGTGCTTTTCGATAAAATCTGCGACGCAACAGCCAAAGATCCGCATTGTTGACCGGATCTGGACACAGCATGCACCACGACTACTGCAAATAAAATCCTATTTTGGATCTCCCAAGCCTTTCGTATGCTCATATTATGAGATAATGAGCTATTTTACCTCATTAGCATCGCATGAACAACAAAACACGAATGACCTTCTAGTAATGATAACGAGGCATTTACCTTTCGTTTTCGGGTATATACCGCCTGGGTGACAGGGTATAAATAAAGGCTTGGTGCTGATCTAGCCCGTGTTCTTTTCTTGCCTACTCGAAGCAATGGAATCTTCTTTTTCTTCATCGATCGTCGATACTATCGTTGACATCCACTTGGGTAAGCGTGGATAGGATATAGATAGCAGACATGGTCAAAGCGATTGTTCAGTTGGTGGTGTGGTGTGCAATCTGCTTCTGCTGTATGCGATTCGTCGCTACTCGACTAGCTCGATAGCCACGTACAAATATCTGCTGGCCGCCTTCGCTTCGTACGATGTCTTTCTCTGCATTGTTCATGCGGTGACCAGACCGGTTAGTGAGTGCAATGTCTAGACTTGAACAGTGAGCAAATCCAGTAGCCTTGTAATGGGGAAACGTGCAAGTCTCGTGGTTCTGCTTGCCTAGTATAAAAACAACGGTCTATGAGACTTTACAAAGTACCCTCATCATAACTAGGTGCTCCCCGGTGGGCTCACTCTGTCAACCAGAAATGAGTAATTTCAGTCCGTTGTGATCAAGGGCAGCATTTTTGGCTTCGCAACTGTTCTGGGCTACAAGGACAGTGAATTTATATTCTGTTAAGAGACGTTTCACGAGAAAACGGAGCTTTTGGGAGGGGTCGACGTCGGACTTTTTTGCAACCCCCCTCAATATTTCTTGGGCGATGTTCTCATACCGAGTGCTGATTCCCGTGCCAATATGGAAGGTTCTGATGCACTCTCCGAAAAATGCCAGCCTCGACCCAAAAAAAGTCGAAATTTTCAAAGTTGAAAAATATTTGTTTTTTTAGAGTTTCCCGACGTATTTTTGCTTTCTGATTCCGAAAAAATAACTTTGGGAGCCATTAGAAATCGAATAAAAGGCGAAAAGTTCGATTTTCATCGTTTTTATTTTTTCCTGAAAAATTTTTTCACACGTTGACCTTTGAAACCTCAAAAAACGGATTCTACGTGCAAAACTACGTATAGGTGAATTTTTTAAGAAAATTTTACCGATGAGCCCGGCTTTTTGATCTCCCGGAAGAAGACGCACTTGATGCTTTTTGCCCGAGATCCTGATTGTTGGCATAGCAAACTACGAGTCGGTCAGAGAAATGAAAAGCACACTGTCGCTGGTTCGATGCCCCACCGCGGCAGTAATCTTTTGCCATATAGTTAAGACAGAAAAAATATTTATCAAGAACATAAAAGGTACACAAATTCATACAATTTCAAATATCATCGTTATCAATAAATTTCTCTTCTTCATTGAAGAATTCGTTGAAACTCTCACGAACCATGTCGTGAATAACATCACCCATGTCTCTTCCGAATTCGTCAATGTTCTCCTCATCTTCATCTGACAGATTTTCATATTCATACTCATCTTCATCATCCTCCATCGTCTCATTTTTTTCGTCTTCCACTGCCTTCTCCGCGTCTCTCTTTTTTCCTCGTTTATCCGATAGCTTTGAAACCTTCTTTTCTTTGCAAAGTTTACCGAAGAATGATCCAATCTGTTGTGCATTCATGCGCTCGTATGGCTTGATCGTTTGGTCTTCTTTCATGAGTCTCTCCACTTCGGCCGGATCAATTTTTCTTCCACTTTCTTCACCTTTGTCGAAATAGCTCCTTGCAAATTTCTTTGCTTTATCCGAATATTTGACGTGTACTCTCTTCCCCTTGAGAGCCCATCCTTCTCTATCAGATTGATCTTCTCCATTACTCATCTCAGTCATTGCTTCTGAGACTTCAGCTAGAATACTGTTGTGAGCTTGGATATCTTCAAGGTTCTGCTTGAATAGTTGTAAGGCGTGGTCGTATAGGTGGATCTTCTCAGGACGGATTCGATGCCTGCCAACATCAAGATGGCGAAGGAGATTTCCATACTTGAGGAAGGTTGCTCCGCACTCGTGGCATGTGAACAGGCCTTTAGACTCCTTTCTATGGTCAATAGTCTCCTGTCCATGCTTGTCAATTTCATCGACATCATCGGGTTCCTCTTCAGTCTTCCCTTTCTTGCTCAGATAGGCAGTCCAGAATTTCTGTGGGGCTTCATCTTTCTTCATTGATGCTTCGTCAGCCTCCGCGTGCTCCAGAGATGCAAGGAATCCTCCCTCATCCTCGATCTTAATTGTTCTCTTGAATCCACTCAGGTCCTTGAAGATTTTCCCTTTTCCAATTCCATGCATTTTCCATGCCGTTACAGCATTCCCTTCGAAAGCGAAGTGACCGAAATTTGAGATCCCGTCGATCTTCGGTCGGAGAGTCTTCGCAAGTGCATTTTCAGCGGCTTCTGTCTTCTCCCTCTTAACGCTCGCCAAATAGGCAGAGATGCCACGCAGTCCAGATGCAGCGATTGCTTTGAAGAGATCCTTCACATTTTCGATATTCTTGCCTCGAGCCACATAATCTCGCAACTTTCTCTTCACCTAAACAAAATAATTGGAACAATCGAACAAGAATGAGAATTATTCCAGAACTTACTTGGGCAGCGACACGATCGCACGATGACTTTCCATTTTGAGCTTCGCTGAACGAAAAACTGAGAACTTTAACATTGTTTTTCTCTGCCAGATGCGGAATTGATGCAATCGTTCCCAGTGAATGGTATGCTCCTAGGGAAGAACAGTAAATTAGACAATATCGACAGAATACTAACCGGCATTATCTGCTCGGAGATGAATTCCAGAGATCTTGACATTGCGAAGTTTGCTCATCACGTGGTCCAACATTTGAACGACGGAGTGGTTGTCCTTGAACATTATCAGAATCAGCAATAGTTCAATTATTGAAAACCTCACCTGTTTCTTTGTTTTCAAAACGTGAACAACACTATGTTGTACATATGCTCCATTTATCTTCGCAATTATATGAAAAATGTGCCACGGCATACCTGAACAATACATAAAGGCAAAGTCAGATTGAATTTATATATGCAGAGTTAGTTAGTTACTCACCCCTTTTGCCAAAGTATTTTCTTTGGCTCTCCCATTTATAAGTCGGCAAAAATTTCTGGGCAAAATCGAGAGTTACAAATGCTTCTCCATCGTTCAGTTCAGAAATAAGTCTCGTTCTCTCCTGATCAGTGAATCCTGCACGGACGAGATGCTGCAACTTGATTATTGAAATGTTGATATCACTTACGGTCTCACCATTTTCATTTCCATTATTCTTGCAATATTTTGTTTCATCCTTATTTCCATCTCTGCTACAGTTCTTTTAGACGGGTTGGACTCTTTCATGCTACTGTTCAGTTCATCCACAAGAGATTGAATCTCTCTGAATCATCAAATCGATTGAAAACGATTAATTCTACTAGCTCACTCGAAGGTTTTCTCCATCATCACACATCGGGGGCAGCGTATTGTATGTGTATGGTCATGTCCTTTGCACTTGAAGTTTGAATCGTTTTTGTCGGAAAGAGAATGGAGGTAGCAGTGATCGATCACCTGTAATTATGATTAAACAGCGAAAATATTTCTGTTTAAACCTGAGATTCTGTTTTTAAGTGCATACGAAAGTCGGTTTTAAGGTAAAGTCTTGATTGGGCTACATTATATTTCCACAACTTCGCCATGTCGGAATCGAGGAGGGCGAGTCCTTGAAGAGTATCGAGAATGTCATCAATGTCTTCGAATGCCTGAAAATGAATATCCTACTTGAAATGTTTCAAAGGGAGTACTCACGTCTGCTCCGTCTGCCATAAAATAGTCTACACAGGTGAGCGCATGGCGTCTTGTAGCCGAGCACTTTTTGAGAATACCATGGGCAACTGTATCTTTGAGAATCAAATGCTTCTTCCCGATATCCTCCATGTGCTTATGGTACATTCGAAGAATTTCGGCATTTGTATGGAGGCGGATTGTGTTGGGAATGGATATTGGAGTTCCATCTGAGGTCTTCACCGTTCTCTCGCCATAGGGAAGACCAGTTGAAACGATAGGACTGAAATAACGATTATATTGAATATTTTGACGAAAAATACCTCGTTATAAAATTAATGAAGTAATGTAGGCGAATTGGCTCGTATCGAGTCCTTCTGATCTTCGGTTCCACTATTGGCACATTGGAACGTGCACGAATCTTCGCATTGTAATATTTTCTGCTGGAAAGTCCGGGAATATAGTTTCGTAGATCATTCACTCCGATGATGTTCACAATGGAAGAGAGAATGATTTCTTTGCTTCTTCGATCCTCTGTCTTCTCATATTGTTCTGCCACAACTTCAAAGACCTGGGAGGAAGGCTATTGTCATTGCCAACAATTATTTTACAATAAATGAAAGTTGAATTATGTTCTGCAAAGGATTCTGAAAATCGATGTTACCTTTGCGAACTCCTCCTCCGATTTGTGAATCCATGCATTCGGGACGAGTGACTCCAGATACAGCCGCATCAATTTATCTTCATCATTGGGAGCCATCAACATAACCATGACTTTCACCAGCTTTTTCATTGCGTACACTTTGCGCATCTGGGTGGGACGTCCAACATTCCCGAAATTGAATGACGGAGTGATGCCTTTCACTTCTGCTTTTTCAGCGAACGCAACAAAAGCGGCCAGCAAATTTTTCCTTTTATCTTCCACTATTTCGGGATCAGATTCAGTGAATTCGATGTCCATCGACTCCTCGGTCGTCTGCAATTCCACTGCCGAAAGTTTGTCGATTTCTTCAGCATGGGTGGGACAGATAGCTGAAACAAGTTAATTTGCGATGTCATTGTTTGTGTCCAACACTTACGAAGTCCAACATGCAAGAGTTGGTGGTTGTGGTGTAGGTACTTCTGTGCCTGCTCCTTGCTTACGGAAAAAGCGCCTTTGATTATTTCTCTTTCATGTGTCGTTATCCCACAATATCTCTTCGTTTGGCCTTTCAAACAAGTCCTACGGATATGCCTTTGCCATTTCTTAGAGTTCCATCCTCTCGAAAGTTCACAGAGATGTTCATCGCAAATGAATTGACCGAGCATAGTTCTGCTAGCATATCTTTGAGTAGCATCTACAAAGAGTCCTGCTCCACGAGCGAGAACTAATTCCAGTTCATTGACGATTCCATACTGATCAAATTTGTTGTTCACCAAGTCGACCATACTGAATAGAAAAATATGTGCAAAAACTGTAAGTGTTTTACCTGGTCAACGCTCCTCCGCAATTGGTTGACACAAAATTAATGAAACTTACTCTTATTATAGTGTAGGAGAAGATAAAATCAAAATGCAAGAGATCGAGATAGCCCCCATGAAATCGGTAGATTTGAAAAATGATTTAGATTTCAATAGTACAGGTTTGTTTCGGCAGGCTATGAGTAGCTCCTACATGACGGAAACGGCTCTTTCCTTTGGACAAGCTCTCCAAGACCTGCGTAGGGACACTAACGCTATTCTGAATGTCATTAACAAGCCTAGAGAGACGAATAGTACATTGGAAGATATGATAAAATTCGCCACAGATAAAGCAAAAGCTCTACAGGAGGTAATTGAGAATGAGTTTTGGAGCCGATTTCAGTCATATTTTCTGTATGTTATCGGAGGATTGGTTGCATTTTTTCTGATAGTAACAATTTTGTACTGCATGTTTCAATGCTGCTGGGCCAGAGTTTGCTTGAATAGTGTCTCCCGAGCATTTGTCAACAATGTGAACGACGAAGAAGGAATTCCACTATCTGAGAACAAAGTGTACATGCCACTAACACGCTTCGTTCCGACACCTCTGGGGACTGCTCCCTCCGCACCACCTATAGAGAATGAGGCTGAAGTTGCGCATGTTGGAATTGGAAGAATGCCTTATGTAAAAGCACGTATGAATGAAATGAAAACAGTATGTCTGTGGGACTCCGGCTCAAACGTAACACTCGTGAAACAGAGTGCAGCAAAGAAAGCCGGAGTGAAGCAGATGCGACCTACTACTCGTGGAGGAACCGCAGCGAATAGCACGAGCTTGCATTTTCTTGGAGAGATTGATGTTGATTTTACCATTGGCACATATGTAATCGAAAATCACACTTGCCAGGTGGTAAATGAACAAGGCTCTCCGAGCGATGTGCTTTTCGGAACAGACTTGTTCATGCGCCTACAAAAAGAGGAAAAGATTGATGCCTACATCGACTTCAATAACGACTGTATTCGGTTGGGAAAGGAGAGGCTGCCTATTGTTGCAAAACCACGAAGATAATTCAAGCATACATAATGAGTAAGTATATATTTTTCATGTTAAGGAAACTATTCGCAATGTGTTAGTAGTATGATCTATTCGACAAACCTGTAAATTTCAGCTTCCCTTCGCAGAAATCTCCTCGCGCATCAATCATTCGCAATGAGGAGCACTGACCTATTTTCTCAATGTACTTTTTTCCGAATATCAAACCTAAAATAGTCTCATTCAATTGTTCGCACTCCCAATCCCCTTCCCTACCAGTTGAGAGAAACTAGAGATCGATGTAAGGAAGATTTGGAGAGACGTTGCGAAACAGTTGCAACATACTTTAAACCCATTGAGAGGCTTAACGGGAGGATTTCGCGAGAAATGTCTGACTCTGGAGATAGTGTGTGTGAATGAGAGAGCACCACGTCATCGGCTAAAACCTATAACAGCCGGAGGAAAAGGGTCGGAGTTAGTCCGAGACTCCCTCTCCATCCGCGCTTCTCGCCGACTGTACGTAGGTTTCTTTCGCCTCCTCGTTTTCACCATTATGTTCGTCTCAGAAACTCCCTTTTCTGTTTTGGTGCAACCTTTCCATACTTCTCTCAAAACTTCGAGCTTCTCTCTTTTCTCATCTAATCCTGACTCTTGTTCCGCATTGTTCATCTTACTATGTCCTATTCTCACTTAGTTCTATTGTTGACTCAACTTTTCCAAACGTGAATTTCGGAACTTAACTATTGTAGAAATAATCACGTTATGTACGTTTTGTAATTTCTCTCACATCTATCCCACGCGTTGGCACGCATAGGTGTAGTCTAAACCCCTCTCTCTCAGACTCTCATTCGACTATTATTCACGAACTATTAATTATCCGCAATATGAATAAACTTTCTTTCTTCACGTCTTTAACAAAAGTAATGTGGATTTGGTAAGCTGTTTGGTTCTGCACACACTTTGTCTTGATTTGAATTTGAAATATCACAGAACATAAAAAATCATCCAACTCCTCCCGAAAGCCACATTTTCTCTTGAAAAGTCTCTGCAAAAGAATATTAAAAAATGGCAAAAGATTACTGCCGCGGTGGGGCATCGAACCAGCGACAGTGTGCTTTTCATTTCTCTGACCGACTCGTAGTTTACTATGCCAACAATCAGGATCTCGGGCAAAAAGCATCAAGTGCGTCTTCTTCCGGGAGATCCAAGAGCCGGGCTCATCGGTAAAATTTTCTTAAAAAATTCACCTAGACGTAGTTTTGCACGTAGAATCCGTTTTTTGAGGTTTCAAAGGTCAACGTGTGAAAAAAATTTTCAGGAAAAAATAAAAACGATGAAAATCGAACTTTTCGCCTTTTATTCGATTTCTAATGGCTCCCAAAGTTATTTTTTCGGAATCAGAAAGCAAAAATACGTCAGGAAACTCTAAAAAAACAAATATTTTTCAACTTTGAAAATTTCGACTTTTTTTGGGTCGAAGCTGGCATTTTTCGGAGAGTGCATCAGAACCTTCCATATTGGCACGGGAATCAGCATTCGGTATGAGAACATCGCCCAAGAAATATTGAGGGGGGTTGCAAAAAAGTCGGACATGGAGAAGTTCCGTTTTCTCGTGAAAGGTCTCTTAAGGAAGATTTGATCTTTCAGCTTCTGAGCGCGATGTACGTCGCGTTCTACACTGTGCCGTTTGCACTCATGATCGTTCACTTCCTATTTCGGTTCGACCGCATATTTTAAAGGGGGATAGGCACGAATATCTGGCTAACTGAGCTCTCGACGTGAGATGATGGGTCATCGTTACCCGATCACAGTTTCGAAACTCCCAGACTACTCCCAGACACTTTGAGTTCAAACCGAGTTATGATCAATTGGCTGTGTGCCAAACGACCCTGCGGTGCAGGCAACGAGCGAGAGAGCGTGCGAAATGGAGAGAACGCGCCCAATATACCCTATGGCTAAGATGACTCTCTCTCGCTTCGTGCCTGCCCCCCTTTAAAGAGGATTTTTAATTAACTTTCCAGATTCTGGGCTATTCGTCATCTACATCGAATTGTGCTCTTTACTCTACCCAAATTCATCGCCCTCATTACTTCGGCACCTGTTTTAGAATTTATCATTGTAAGTGTAAAATTATATCTAAAATTTTATCTAAAATTTGAATGAGAACTCGTTTAGGTATCTGATTGCAGAGTATTTGATGGCCGGAGAAGATGAGAATGCAAACGTTTCGACGCTTTCGATTGAGTATAAACTTCGATACGGAGAATCACTCAACTATGGATGGTGCTCCAATGATTTCTCGGTAATGTTGAAAAAGTCGTGACATTTTTTCAAACGAACCAAAAGGGTAATAAATGAGTGCAAAATACCACAGTTCAAGAAGCGAGGCACCTTTTACTTCGAATTGATTAATTCTAGGAAGAGAACGGCTTTCGCATTCGCGCTCTCACTGTGATGATACTCTTCGACATCATTATGATCGGCTCGTTCTCCATCGCAATTACGCTAGCGATTCTAACGTACCGTCATTTTGTCGCGGCTAGGAGGCTAAATGCAGGTTTGTACGCGGCGGTAAGCGATTAAGAGATGAGCTGTCGGGCACAACGGTGTGTGAGGAAGAAATGGCGCGCAATAGGGATACTAATTCGGCTGACAAGACTATTCCAATCGTTTGTAGTTTCTGCTGACGCCTCATCGGGCGTCTCATCCTTTCAGTACAAGCTTCTCATCGCAGTGTGCGCACCAGGTGACTCTCAAAATGTATTAAAAATCTCAAAATGTATTAAATTTCCGTTAATAAAAATGCCCCTCTGACATTCGTGCCCCTCGTGTTCGTGTACATTCCCTACTTTCTCGTCAACCACTGCTCTTTTCTGGGCTATCCCTCCTTTTCGATGGACAGGTTGCCCATGTTTTTGTTTCGAAATACAAGAATGGAACAATTATAATTCCCTAAAAAGCGTGATTTTACCATCAAATTCGCCTCTGACGGCCTGTTTTCCCGTCTGATAATCACTGCTGTTATTTGTGATTATCGCGTGGGTCTGCTCGGGATACTGAGGAAGACCAGGACTGGACCCGCCACGACGACATGAAAGGGAATATCGACCGCTGGAGTTGCCTCAGCGAATATCACGACAATGGCGAATTCTGCACTCGTTCCAGCTAATCAGCAACGATATTTTTTTGTCAAGAAGAAGCTTGTGCAGACGCATGTATTCTGTGATTTATTCTCAGGTACATTCAAGGCGATTTTTTTCTAGTTGTCAGCCAATCGATTTGCGAGTTTCGGTTGCATTGGTCCATTTCACCGTTCGGTCCAAGCCGCAAATCTTTCGCAATCCCCGCAGCGCCATTTGCCGATGCGTCGGACTGCGTAGGAAGAAAGCGAGTGAGAATTGAGCGGGGTCGAGCGCTAGCAGCACCTGTGGAAATAGGATTTACCGCGTGTATCTTGACACATTTTGTGTTTCCTGCACTTTCCGGGGGGCAAATAGGTGAAAACAAAAAAGATTTACAAATTCCCTAAGTAAAATGCATTATCGTGGGGTTGGCGGTAGGGGATGGAGCATTGTAATGGGGATATTGGTCAACGCCTGGGAAAGTGCAGGAATGTCATCTATCTGAAGCCAACTGTTGTATTGTAATACGCACTGTGGTAATGAATCTCAACGAGGCTAGCAGTGGCGAAGGCAAGATTCCGCTGAGATCATATACGCTTGTGATAAGCACGATGAAAAGCGGGATTATGAAGAAAAAATGAGCGCCGATCAGCTGAAAATAACATTTTTCAAGTGAATTAGAAACGACCTGTTAAAATTGTGTAACCTGTGTTATAAACGTATCAAACAATCGCTTAATCAGCAGTTGCGTCTTGGTGGAATAAATTTGCTATAACAGGCCAAAATGAATATGAAAAATAGAGGAAACCACCTTATTGCGTCTACTAAGATAAATTAACGCGTGCGCTGCGTAGAGCATGAGAAACGGAAAGAAAATAGCGAAGGAGACTCCCAAGAAGTAAAGTTCTGAATTGTTTCAATTAAAAGTAGTACACAAATGTGATATGAACCCATTTTGAATCGGCTTGCTGATCCAGGTTTTCCAAATAACAGCAACGTGCCTCCCCTCTCTATGAGCCATGCTAGGTCGGGATTCTCAAGTTGTAAAATCGATTGCGAAATCTAAGAATCGATTACCTTGATAAGGTCCTCATAATTTTCGACGTCTTCGCCTAAAACGATGAATAGAAAGACATTCGTCAGCATGAAGGCCGTTAGTAATACGTAAATAACTATTTGTAGCCTGAAATAATAAAACCTATATTTTACGTTATTGAAAATTTGCTTACGGGCCGGACAATTTCCATCGACTGGAAGCGTCAAGCACGGTTAATTGATGCAATTGCATCATCAAAATGAAGAAGACGGTGATGTTCATGGTGGTAGTGAAGGCGAGAGCTCCCTGCGAAATTTACTTTCGAATACTATTTTCGAAACTAGTTAATAAATAATTAATTAACCATTATAATGTGCTTATCGAGCCCCAGCTTGCTGAACAATCCCTCGCAGTATAACAGCCCGTACGGAGCGAATTGATACACTCGCACGAACACGGCAAAGGTCCAGTCGAAAATGACGTGCGCTATCTGAAATATCGATGTTCTTGTGAACACTAAAAGGACACCAACAACATTGACGACGTATGCGGCGCGAATTTCGAACTTCATTCCTGGAAGGCCGACAAATAGTATGAAAAAGTTAGCCGGATAGAGGATAAGGGAAGATATGACCGGGCAGACCGTGTTTAGCCTCGAAACCTTATGTAATATTTTTATAACAATAAAAAATACCTGAACGCAATATCCACGAGATAATTGCGATCCCATTCCAGTCCGTACCGTAACGCCATAATTGACTAGACTGCTACTGTTGATTGTTTAACGGATACTTGGAAATTTGTTTGATATTAAAATCCTGATCTTTATCTGAAGTGCAATGCAAGAGCTATTTAGCATGCAAAAAAGGAAATCTTTCTTTAAAAAACATAAGCAAGAAGAGAGCTTACGTTAGGCAAACGTGAGCCTTTTGTAATGAATGCTTCAGATTATATCCGATAAATTATAGTGTATCCCTATGTCTGAAGGCGGAAAAGCCGAGAGACAATTAAGCTTTCTCACTCATTCATTGAATGTATACCGATAATTGTTGGATTAACGGATTGTATTTGCCCATAGTCATTACTATGATGATTTGTTTGTTTGCGAATAGATGAACGAGCGTGGTTGAAAAGCGCTTTATTCAGTTTATGCCGCTAGTCAGTGTGGATTTATGATTGACGGTGCTACTCGACGATTTCCACGTCCCTTCCAGAGCAAAAACCTTGTGGAGTCCCCGGAGTGCCATTTGTCGATGCGTCGGACTTCGTAGGAAGAAGACGAGTGAGAATTGCGCCGCGTCCAGCACTAGCAGCATCTGTAACTGTTAATTTGAAGCGACGACGCTTCTGGCTGTAGCTCTTACGCTAGAAATTGGTTTTCAAATACTAACTGTGGTTATGAATCGCAATGCGGCGAAGAGTGGCGGATGCAGAACGCCGCTGAGATCATAAACACTCGATATAAGCACGAAGCACAACGGAATTATGAAGAAAATTATCGCACCGACGAGCTGAAAAGGAAGAAGAGACTCAGAACGAAGGTAAAACAGCTCACCTGCGTTATGAATGTGTCGAACAACCGTTGAATCAGTAGTTGGGTCTTAGTGGAAACAATGTGCTGTACAACACCATCTATGATAGAAAATCAAAGGAAAATACGTTTTTCCGACTCTTCAGATAGAGCAACGCGTGCGCGACGTAGAGCATCAGAAAAGGAAAGAAAATGGCGAAGGAAACGAGCAAAAAGCAACATTCTGAAAATTTAAAACGTATCGAAAGTAGAAGCGCAATACTAACCCATTTTGAATGGGCTCGCCACTCCGGGCTCACCGAACAACAACAGTGTGCCTCCCCGCTGAGCTAGCCATGCCAGATCGAAATCCTGAGATTAACTGTAGATCTGGGAATCCACACAAGGACAACCTTCACGAGTTCCTCATATTTCTCAACGTCTGCACCGTAAACAACGAATCCCGCCACATTAGTCATCATAAAGGCCGTAAGCAGCGCGTAAATAACAGCTTGTATCCTGAAATAATAAAATTAGTTACAAAAAATGGATAATTTGCTTACGGGCCGGACAATTTCCATCGACTAGAAGCGTCCAGCACGGTTAATTGATGCAATTGCATCATAAGAATGAAAAATGCGGAAATAGATGTAGTGGTCACGCACGCCAGAATACCCTGCAATTTTTTAATGAACAAAAATTTAATTAATTAGTAATTAATTAATAATCGCTAACCATAATGAGGCGCTTATTGAGCCCGAGCTTACTCAGCAATCCTTCACAGTAGAACAGACCGTACGGGGGAAATTGGTAAACGCGTACAATGACAGAAAATGTCCAATCATAAATAACGTGAGCAATCGGGAATCATAATTGGTTGCCCACCAGGAGCTTTAGATCGATGAGTACACTCACTAGATTGCCAATGTAGGTAGCGCGAATTTCGAACTTCATTCCAGGGATGCCGGTAATTAGAACGAAAAAGTTTATCGGATAAATGGTAAGTGATGATATCATCGGGAAGATCGTGTTGAGCCTTGAATTTTTGTTTTAAAGAATAAAAAACAATAAAATAACTAATAAAATACCTGAAGGCCAAGTCCATGAGGTAATCGCGATCCAAATCGAGTCCGTAGCGCAATGCCATGACTGACTAGACGGTTGATTGCCTCTTCACATGTATTTCAAAAAAAACGATTAAGACCGATAATCTAATTTCTACAGGTAAGTGCAATTAGGCATGCACGCAAGCAGTGAGAAAATGGAAATGACAATAATATGATGAGCGAAAACTGTAGTTTCCTCTAAAACTGTAACAGCTGGTTTTGCTCTCTGTTATTGCTTGAATGTTAGTGGAGCGTTGGCGTTAGGTAAACTAGATACGAGAATTTGCGATGAAAAATTTTCCGGATCGTAGACGATAAATTATAGTTTATCTCTTTGGGAATAAATTATGGGTTTACTCATGTAACGCAGTGAACAAAAACAAAAGACAAAAGAACTATTCTTTTTCCTCTTGTCTCCCACCCCCTCGGATAGCAATCTGATTATTTTATAATCCAGTTGACGTCAAATAACTAAGAAGTTAAAACACCGCATTAATCAATCGTTACATATGATGAAAGGGAGGGGGAGGGTCATTTAACAGGGGCCTACTAAATAGGCAGAAAATAAAACAATGGAAAGAAGGGTGCGAGGGAGGGAATGGCACGGGGGAGTTACTGAGAGGACAGATTGACGGAATGCATGGAAACTAGAAGAGAAGATGCATGCACTAGATTGACTGAAATAGTCTAGAGGCAAAAGGGAGGTTACATGGAAGAGGGGGTTAGGGTAGGATGAAGAAGAGTGATCACAATCGAAGGTCTACGGGATCTCCCATCTTGGCTGGTTGTGGGACGGGAGAAAGTTCTTGGATTGGAGGTAGATGAGCTCCAGACGTAGAAGGACTGGAAATCTATTCACATTTTCTAAATAGAAAGAATAAATCTGACCCATTCTTGCTTCCATCGTCCACATTCTTGAACAATTTTCCCTTGACAATGAGGTCTCCAAATCCCTAAAACAATTTCGTATTTGTGCCTGATGTTGTCTTCTCATTGTAAATTATAAGCCAATCTCTTCAATCTCAAACTGACTTGTGAATGGGAGAATGAGTATCCACTTCTGATTGATCCACTCTGACTTCTCCTCGAGTTACTTCCCCGCTTGAACTCCGATCTCAACGAATCTATCTATTTACGCGTCTTTTCTACAGTGAAGACAACTCTGTTTTCCTTCACCAGACTACAATCACTCTGAAGAACACGATAGCAGTTACGAAAGGGGGGAACCCCACTAGACTTCGAAAGTCAACGAGTTATGCAACTAAGAACTAGTTCCTCTCAAAATCGAGGGAACTAGTTCCTTGCAAAGGAACTAGTTCCTCCACTCATTCTCATTCTTACTCCCCTTGGAGGCCGGTCAAAGAATTGTGAGAAGGTGAGAATGAGGGAACTAGTTCCTTTCAGTGACAATAACAGAGACTATCTGAGAGAATTGAGATACTTCCTTCAGGGTCCGTACAACGATTTTGGACCCTATGCTCAAAAAATGGCCCTAGGGGTACTTTTTCGTGTAGAGTCCGAAAATCGACCTTAGGAAGCCGTATCTCTATCCCCCAATTCCCTGTGGCACACTCTACCCTGCCAGGGGGCAAATGCAATTTCGCGAGGGGGGCTCCAAACCCCTACAAATTATATACCATTTTGTAGATCTCGACGAGACAAACATTTTTTGTATTGGAAGTGAAAGGCTAGCTCTTCTGTGAAAAAAATATTTTGGTCGAAAGTTTTATTTTTCGCACCCTGAAAAATTTTTTGTCGGCCCGTTCAAAATAAACTTTTTCATTTTGTTCGCCGTCCTTTTTTACCCCTGTGTACATTTTTTCAAAAGGATATCTTTTGGGGGAAGTTGTTTCGTGGCCCGCCGAAAGAGCGCAACCTCGCTTTTTTCAGCTTTTGGGATTTTTGAACTCGAATAACTTTTGAATTTGAATCTACCAAGGGCAGTTTTTCATTAAAAACAACTAATATGGGTCGTAACAATAATTTCTAAAAGTTGGACAAGAATCGAAGCGAAAAATATTTTTTGAATTATCTTGATTTTTTTGGCGTATTTTGAGAAATTTTTCGTCGAAATTTTTTTCCCTCGGATTCACTTCCAACTCTCAGAAAATGTTGTTATGGCCCATATTAGTTATTTTCAGTGAAAAACTGCACTTGGTAGATGCAAATTCAAAAGTTATCCGATTTCAAAAATCCGAAAAAGCTGAAAAAAGCGAGGTTGCGCTCTTTCGACGAGCCACGAAACCACTTCCCCCAAAAGATATCCTCGTGAAAAAATGTACGCAGGGGTAAAAAAGACGGCGAACAAAATGAAAAAGTTTAATTTGCACGGGCCGACAAAAAATTTTTCACGGTGGAAAAAATAAAACTTTCGACCGCAATATTTTTTTTCGCAAAAGAGTTAGCCTTTCACTTCCAACACAAAAAATGTTTGTCTCGTCGAGATCTACAAGATGATATATAATTTGTAGGGGTTTGGAGCGCCCTTCGCGAAATTGCATTTACCCCCTGGCAGGGTGGAGTGTGCCACAGGGAATGGGGGGTTAGAGATACGGCTTCCTAAGGTCGATTTTCGAACTCTACGTCAAAAAGTACCCCTAGGGACATTTTTTGAGCATAGGTTAAAAAATCATTGTACGGCCCTATCTAATTTCTCTCAGATAGTCTCTGATAAAGAGCTAGTTCCTCGTAAAGAACTAGTTCCTTCCCGCTATGCAATTCACAAAAATGAGGAATGAAGGAACTAGTTGTTTATCTTTCAAAGTCTAACTACCACTGATTCAACACAGAATGAACTGGCGATGTATTCCATGTGATCTCTAGTTGTGCGCTTGTGAGGGAACAAGATAATGGTCACAGGAATAGGAGAACGGTGAGGGTGAGGGAGGGTGAGGGAGGAAGAGGACTTACTTGGGAGCTGGGTCTGCCTTTGATGTTCCTCCTCCAGTTTTCCTATTGCATCTTAGTCGATCAGCGAAGGAAGGTCGAATATCCAACCACAAGAATCGAGCGACGAAAACGGGAAGAAGAAGGACGATGCACACATAGAAGAGAGAAGGAGTCTCCCAACCGCATCTTCATGCTCACCAATAGAACAGAGAACCAGAAGTGGGGAGTTTGCATCGATCTAAGAACGACTCCTTTCGAAATAGCCGATCCCATCTTGTTGACAATTGAGACGGGAAGGGCTGGAAATGAGAATATTAGAGCTCGTAAGACGAGTCACCGTCTCTTCATTCTCCGAACTCTCTCATCAGTAGACCGGGCGAGAGAGTGTGCAAAATGAAGAGACGGTGACTCTAGAGAATATGGGAGGAGAGAAGATGGGAGGGGAGGACTACCTTCATAGATGACGAAGACGAAGATGACGTAGACGGCGATGGAGCCCCATAGGAAGATGTGGTTGATCACCGTCCAATAGGCGGTGTCGAGCGCCATCTGAGAGAAGAAGATAACACTGAGAATAAAGATGTCCCATTTCATGGTCCCATCATCTTGGTACCAGGCTATTGCCATGAGACAAGGCTATCTTCATGTGACCAGGCTAGTGGGACCAGGATACTAAAACGGAACCGAAGGGTCAACCATGGGATGGAAAATATAAATACAGAGTGAAACGAGGAAAAGGCGCATACCTGTCCACTGACGACAACGATAAGTGCAAAGGAGGTTGTGAATTCGAGTACTGCCAAATCACCCATATCCTTCCCATTCGCAGCCATCTTAGGAAAGGGATTAGAGTAAGCAAAACGGGTCGTCATTTCGCACACTCTCTCGTCCGGTCGACTGATGAGAAAGTGCGAGAAATGAAGAGAGGGGAGGCAGGCAGGGAGACTCACTTCAGTGTAGAATGCGCCGTACGGGATGAAGAAGATGACGAGAGACGAGAACGTTCCAAGCAGGACGGAGTAGATGAAGACACGCATGTTGAAGAATCGATTCAATTGGCCGGGCACGTACAATTGAGGATATCTGAACGGACATTGCTTCCTCCCCTCTCTTCCCCTCTTCTCTTCTCACTTCAATGAGTACTCAGCATCAACATCTTGGTCGAGTACTCCCATTGCGATGACGGGAAGGGACGTGAAGATTAGATTGTATGTGGTTATGAACAAGTCATCGAATACTGACTGAGAAAGGAGTCTTCTATTGACATTGAGAGAGAAACGAACCTGAGCAGAGAATCCACTGAAGAAAGCGAACCAGAATTGAACCAGAGTAAAAGCAAAGTTCTTGTAGAAAAAATATCCAAGGAATTTGCACATACGAAGGTATGACCTGAAGAGAAAATGAGGAAAGAAGAAGAAGGGGACGAACCATCTTCCATGAACGAGTAACAGTCTCTCGAGATATTTGAATTGACCGATCGAGTAATCACTTGAGAGCACAGCCTGCATTCCTTCTTGACCTACAACGAAGGAATGAGAACTAAATGAAAAGGGCAATCACCAGATATTCCCACTCCGATATGGGCTGTCTTTATCATGGACACATCGTTCGCGCCGTCTCCAACAGCAAGAGTGACTGCCTACAAGACGATGAAATCTCCCACTTCCACCATCTCTCTGTACCTTCTCGTTCCTCTTCACTAGATCGACCACTTCGGCTTTTTGTAGTGGTGTCACTCTGCAGCAGATGACGGCCTTGCACTTGCAGGACAATTCGAGGAACGTCCGTTCTAATTGAGGAGTCAGCGCGAATCGAAGGGAATCTCCATTGATCACAATGGCAAATCCCTCTCCTTCGTTATCAAGTGGAGATGGAGATCCCTCCTCGATCCTTCCTGAGAATGCTCAATCTGTGCACAACATGGAACTGGTCAACGTACCCAAGTCATCGCTCATTCCATAATTAATATGTCCTCTTCCATTGGTCGTCTCGTCACTGTGGATACTGTCGATGTCCCATGCTCCCCTCCTAACCTTTCCCAATCTCTGAAATATTTAGGAGAATAGAATATAATCAAGAAGGAGATGATATACGATATCCATCATGATAACCAAAAATAAGAGCTGAGAAGTATGGCTGAGAGCCGCAGCCTTCCGTAGGTAAGGCTGATTGTTGAGAACAATAGTAATCAATTTTACAGCCCCGCAATAAAAAGGACGTACCCTTTCCACTTCTGCGAAAAGTCTCTCTGTGTCCTTCAATTGCACCTGCGATAAAGATTTCTCTAGATTTCAGTCTGGTTCCTCACTTCGACTTCTTCTTCACTGGTTCCTTCAATGACGACGATGTGCTTCATCTCATCAGAGAGAAGATTGCACGAATACGCGATATTGATGGCTGTCTCCTTAAGATTCCACTCGAGTGTCATCTCCTCGCTTGCCCCTAGAGCTCGAATGCGGGGAATCGTCCCGGAAAGGCTAGTGTGAGTGCACGTGACGATTGCCCGTTCTTCGAGCTCTACTTGCCACTTACTGTTTTATCCCCCGTGAGCACCCATATCTTGATATTGGCCCGTGTCAGTCGTGCGATCGCCTCGGGCACGCCATCCTGGAGTTTATCCTCGATTGCCGTTGCTCCGACGAGAAGAAGGTCTGAAGAGGGAACCGTCAAACCCCCACGCAGGAGTTTGTGGAATCTGTTGTTACACAGGGGTCGATGAGAGGTACCAGAATCTGATTTCAAACGCTATTTGATTTTCTGCGTGTTCGCCCAAAATGGTCTTCGATTCGCACGCCCCTCATACCATCACCTGGATGGCTCAACTGGTAGAAAACAGTGAGAGGAGCGAATTAAGATATGCGTCTCAGTCTGGCTCATACCTTTCTCCATCTCTTCGTACACCTCATCCAATTTCTTCTCTCTATCGTGCATATCGATCGCTGCTTCTTGTTGTCGTCTCTGCAATTGTTCAACTGGGATCAACGAAAGAAGGAAGATCGACTCTCACAAGCCAATCCCTGAAGTAGCTCTCATCGATCTCTTTGTACGCCAAACAGAGCGTTCGTAGACCGATTCGAGCGAATTCGTCTAGATGAGCAACTGTGGAATCACGGAGAATCGAAGACGTGCTTGGACTCAATCTGGATGGACTTTAGGAATAACGAAGGCGGAAGAAGACTCACCGTGCCATCACCATCATATCAGCGCCTTTGCAGTACAATTTGATCTTTCCTTCGGGCGTGCGCAGTATCACCGACATTCGCTTGCGATCGTTGTTGAAGTCGAGGATGCAGAGCACTTCGTAGATCTGTACGAAGATCATAATCATTCTTTCCCATTGATAGCAATCGCTTCTTAGTTGGTTCTGTCTAGAGATGGCTTCTCTGACCGGTAAGAGACTACGCACAATGAAGAGTGGACTTCTTGCGTAGTCATCTCTAGTTAATTATGTTCGAAAAACGCACAGCCTCTGTTCCGTTGTCGCTAATTGTGATAGAAGTGGGCGTGCGAGAGACGAAGACGAAACCGAAGTTACGAGCTGCTGAGGTGAGCGCTGCTTCGTCAGGGGATTGCGCCTGAGATGGAAGGATGGAGAAGATAAGGAGGCGGGGATATACCTGATAGACAAGGTTCCCCTTTTCTCCCTCCGGCATTACTGTGTGACAGAGGGCGAGAATCAGCCAAAATTCACGGACCTGCAATTGAGAGAAAGGGCGATAGAGGGGCAAATGATCATGCCTCAGGGATGTCATTCCTCGTTGCTCTGAGAAGAGCTGGATCGAAGAATTTGAAGGATTTCTCGTAGTATTCATTGAAGGAGAAGTCGATTATTGGAGTGTGCTGTAATGGAGACTGAATGAGGGGAAGAATAGAGGAGCGAACGTCATTAATCTCTACAATGTTCCCGCGACGGTCTCGCACATCTCCATACGATATTCCATTTATTGTCGCCTGAAATATTTCAAATGGTGGTGATCGGGCGATATAAAACACCTTATTGAACGTCATGACATTCTGAGTAAGCGTTCCAGTCTTGTCAGAGAAGATGTACTGCACCTACAATCATTGAGATTTGGAAATGTTCATCGACATCTTCGACAGGGAGAAGTACCTGTCCCAATTCCTCATTGAGCGTAGTCGTTCTTGCTTGGGCACCGACTGAATTGTCCCCATTCTCAAAGTACATTTGTCTATCGAAATTGATCCAGAGGGAGTGCACGAATCGAAGGATCTCCACACTGTACGAAGAATATCATTACCACATCTTCCCCTATATTATAATTAATGACTTGCCTGACATAGAGAGAGATGGGGATGACTGTGTTCAGCAGAATGACGTACGATAAGAAGTCGAGGAGAGATATGATTGCAATCGAAGCGGCCGGTCCTGTGGAGAAAGATTAGGACCAAGAATCTAACTGGATGCTACACTACCGGACAAAAGTATTTACGGTTTTTTCAAACTATCATAACTTTCGTCTACGACGAGTTAGAGACCTCTGGTTTTGTGCATGTTGTATGGAATCTTTCCCTCTACGCAGCCCTACTATGGATCATAGGATTTGACTTTATCGTCTAATTAATTACTAATTAAGTGTAATTAGTGGTATTTTTGGATTTTCCAGTTTGTGAACGGATTTTTTTTCAGCGGTCTCTACCCACAGGGGTGGAAGACCATCCATCTAGTAGTACATTCCACCATTGGTCACTTTGTTTCGCAATCGTTCCGGCCGACCAGGTCACTTTTCCGAAACCTCTATTTTCCCGTTTTTTTCGCTATAACTTTTGTTCTAGATGAGCTAGCGAGCTCAAATTTTGCAGGAATGATACATTAGTGATAAGAAAGCGTTGCTATAAATTTGAGCCTGATCGGACACGAAATACGAAAAATCGAATTTTGAATTTTGCACATTTTGACTGCACCGTATCTCGTCACCCTGACTAGCCAAAAATCTTAATCGGTGCCCAGTAGTGCTTCTACATCTAGGGACTAAGTGTACAAAGTTGCGAAGTCAGACATTTGGTTACACATGTGTTACATCCGAAACTCCGATTCAAAAAATCAAGGAAATTCTGAACACATTATCGGAAACACTGAGATTTCCCATCCAAATCAGTGCAATTCTAATCAGCGGGACCTATTATGACATTTTATATTGTTTTTGAGCCATTTGATTACGAGATCTCAGAAAATTAGAGCATTTTGTTTCGACACCACAAGAGTTAACAATTTTACTATCGTCATTTTTTCGGCTGTAAAACATGTGAAACCAAATGTCTGACTTCGCAACTTTGTACACTTAGTCCCTAGATGTAGAAGCACTACTGGGCACCAATTCAGATTTTCGGCTAATCAGGGTGACGAGATACGGTGCAGCCAAAATGTGGAAAATTCAAAATTCGATTTTTCGTATTTCGTGTCCGATCAGGCTCAAATTTATAGCAATGCTTCCTTATCACTAATGTATCATTCCTGCAAAAATTGAGCTCGCTAGCTCATCTAGAACAATAGTTATAGCGAAAAAACGGAAAAATAGAGGTTTCGGAAAAGTGACCTGGTCGGCCGGAACGATTGCGAAACAAAATGACCAATGGTGGAATGTATTCCTAGATGGATGGTCTTCCACCCCTGTGGGTAGAGACCGCTGAAAAAAAATCCGTTCACAAACTGGAAAATCCAAAAATACCACTAATTACACTTAATTAGTAATTAATTAGACGATAAAGTCAAATCCTATGATCCATAGTAGGGCTGCGTAGAGGGAAAGATTTCCTACAACATGCACAAAACTAGAGGTCTCTAACTCGTCGTAGACGAAAGTTATGATAGTTTGAAAAAACCGCAAATACTTTTGTCCGGTAGTGTACCTGCACTCTCTGGTGTGGGTATAAAGGACTCCCAGGGAAGGTAATCAGTGAAGAACCGCCCGTACGACCATTGCCAGACTCCGCACAGAATCGAGCAAATGACACACATTGCAAGGAGGAAAACGAAGATCTATCGAAGGAACTTCACTTTGATATTAGAATATATATTAACTCACTCCGATAATGAGAACATTGAGGAAACGATCGAGAGAAGTTCTTTTGAATTTGCTTTTTCCACTGTTCATCATTAGTTTCGTCTCTCGGCCAGCGAATATCACGAGTCCATAACACCTGAGAGAGTGTGTCCTTCCAGAAATGAGTCGAGTCTACCATCGAGTATTATTGAGTATGCATCCTCTCAGCACGATGTTATCATTCGTAATTGGGCTTGTCTTCTGTTGCCATTGCAATTGTCCCTGACATCCCGTCCTTTATTCCATGTTCTTGTTATTCCTTTACTACTCTGATTCATTGTCCATTCTCATCAAAATGATCTCAAGATGAAAGAAACGGTGTCATTGTGACTCACTGACTCATACGACTCATTGCACTCGTAAAAAGCTGCAGATGCTGATACATACGCACAGACTGTCATGCTAGATCCATTCCCTTTGTTATCAACCAGAAAACCACCCGAAAAAGTGTGCGCATTGTGCGAAAATGAGCGAAAGCGTCGTTTCTCTTTTGATTTCTGTGTCAGCCAAAGTAGAGAGAGTAGGAGAAGAAAAGAGAAGGAAAAGAGGACTCACTTGGAATTTATCCAGCTTATTGTTCGGACCTTCGCAGACAATTTCGCCGGAAAGAAGATTTATTATGAGCACATTTTTGCAAATTTTAAACTTTATGTATTTTTCCTCACCGTTGAATTTAGCTATGGAGACAAGATCATCTCCCATCGACGCCGTCTCTCCCAATGCTGCTTTTGCTTTCAGATTTGTCTCTCCATCTAAGTCTTTCGTCTCGATATAAGCGATTCCATGGGGCTCAGAAGTAGACAAAATGAGAAGATCAGCCTGGAAGATTGTATTCATCTTCCTTCAAGATCAAATAACTAACCGCAACGAATTGATTACTCGTCATCCTGATAATATCTCCCACTTTAACGTTCGACCATGGTTCTTCTGCTAATTGGCCATTTCTGACCACATCTGACTTTCTATTGTTGACTGTCCGATCAGAGATGTGACGGAGCTGCAAGGAAGACGTTATTTGTTCATTGAGATATGGGAAGGAAAGAAGTATTCGCCTATCCAAAAAAGGGAAAAGGGGTGGATCATCGTCCTCTATGCGTGTTTCTAATCTAATTCAGGTTAAAATGGAACTAGCGGACTTACAATATCATCGTAGGCATCTTTGACAGCTGTTAAGGCAAGAACGAATACAAGAGGAAGGAGTGTTGTATACCACGAAACTGATGAGATTTGAGGAATAAACTGAAATGGATCAACCATTTTTACGGCTGAACTAAAGTCCACTTACTTGTAATATTAACAAAATAAGGAAGTATGTATTAGCTATCCTTTGGAATTGTTCGAACAAATTGACCGGAATAAACGTTAACAAGTTATACTTTGAGGTTTTGATGAAATTATTCTGAACATGCTAT
>LS557912.1:204493-233558 GCA_900490775.1 Pristionchus maxplancki
AACTAAAGTCCACTTACTTGTAATATTAACAAAATAAGGAAGTATGTATTAGCTATCCTTTGGAATTGTTCGAACAAATTGACCGGAATAAACGTTAACAAGTTATACTTTGAGGTTTTGATGAAATTATTCTGAACATGCTATTATTATGGAAAATAAGAAAATGATAACTCACAGCAAATTTGAACTGTTTATTATATTCTTGATCGTTTGCACGAAATCTCCTCTCCTTCGTCCCTTCATTCTTCGATCCTTTTTGCCAGAATTTCCATCCCATCTTCCTTCGACTTCGCTCTGAAGAGTGTACTAAAAGTATTAAGAATGAAATGGTGAATAAGGCAGGTCAAATGCGATTTTGTTCTTCTGTCCATCGGCAATTTCATTTTTCCCCACAATTATGTTTAGGGATCTTATGAAAGTTTAGGGGTCCCAAAACCTTTCCCGGTTACATCTCGGATTCTGTTTTTTAGACCATCTAGCCTTTAAAGTTTTAAAAGTTGGCTCGTCCCATTTTTGTCCTTACATGTAGCGAGATTGCTCATTTCGAAATCGATGGCAACAAGGAACGTTATCAAGTAGGTCAACATTAGAGTTCGAAATACGGATTTTCTTCATTTTTCCTGCTCTCTCAACGGTCAGAGAGGCGAGAGGGTATGCAAAAAGAAGAGACGATTGCCCGTATTTCGAACTCTAGTAGAGGAATAAATGAATACGAGGATACAAAGAAGATGACCATGTGGCGAATTGACAATCGGAGATGAATGAATCACTTATGCCCACTATCGTTTTTATACCATGCTTATCGTCTGAATCGGTGAGACAGAGTGAAGATTGAAAGGAGAAAGAGATAAAGAGAGAGGGGAAGGACGAATTGAGAGGAATCACTAAGTCCTTTGTTTCCTTCTAGAATTCTATTAATTACAAACAAATATATTGACTCATTTTCCATTTTCATATCCATTTTTGCATGACCCCAACAGTACTTGATTCGACCTGGATACGTGATGTGATTAATCACAATAGATCATGACGAATGGCACGAGTCACGCAACCAGCGAACCAAACTATTCTTCCCGTGGCACTTTCCAAAGATGATAACCCTGGCGTGTTTACTCATTCGGATTCACCCGAGAGACGCGCGTGCACATCCTCACAGGGTGGCCCGCGTTCACAACCTCCCTGGTTAGTGTGCAGTTTTTTCGGGCCGAAAACGAATCAGCAATTTTCTCAGCTCGTCATGGTTCAAATGAGACCACTTTTGCACCATTCGAATCGGCGATCCAAGGGCTGATGACTAGATGTTGATTTAAAAATATATAAATTGAAAATGTTGTATATTTGCTCGAATTGTTAGATGATTATTACTCGGATTGAGACTATTACTATCTCTAATGATAGCCTACTAGACTAGAGACTATTGGTTCGTATGCAGTGTTAATGGTGTCATTCGTCGTTATCAATTGTGACTCAACACATCCCATCAGTTATCTTTTGATGTTAAAATGTCGTGATTATTTTGATGTTAAAATGACATTACATAAAGAGGAACGCCTTTATCATATTACGCTTGTCAGCTACTCACTGTAGTCACACGCATCTGAGGTTCATTCGACCATTTCCACATGTTATTGACTACTGGAACTTTGCGCAGCCGGCGTAGAATAATCCTGCGGTTCATGGGGCTGCGAAGGAAAAACATGAGCGAGAACTGTGCGGCGTCGAGCATTAGCATCATCTGAGAAGTCTTAGAATGACGTCATCGACGATGGAATTCCATCTAGGGTTGACAGAAATAGTCTGAAACAGCCGGTTCGTTCACGACTAGTGAGACTGGAATGAGTCTGAATGAAAAATGATCTCTCACCTTGGGACTAGGGTTGTCAAAATGAAGAGGTGAGATGAAGACTTCATTCACTCTCTCCCCTAGCGAGGGGATCGGCGTCATTCTTCATTGAAGAGGGGGTCGCGCGGTCACCTCCTCAATGAAGAGGGCAGAGCTCTTCAATGAAGAGGTGTTTTTATAGCAAGTCGTAACTTGTGCACAAATTGAGATTTCGTTCTGAAACTTTGGCACTAGTCCCAAGTACCGGTTTAGGTTGAGATTATGATCTTTTTTGTCCTTTTTCTACTCTCTCTCTACTACCTCCTGTTTGGGAAAGTGGCAGTGATTCCACCCTACCGTAGCCCGAGGTACCGTACCACGCTATCGTAGGGAGAGAGGGGAAGGGGGAGGGAGTGGCCAACTACAGTAACCCGAGGTACCGTACCACACTACCGTAACCCGAGATACCGTACCACGCTACCGTAGGGAAGGAGGGGATGGGGAAGGGGTGGGAGTGGCCAACTACCGTAATCCGAGGTGTCGTAACTTCCAGAAGGCAGAAAGTTCCCGAAACTTCTAGAAGGTTCTATGCGGAAAGTTCAAGTAGCTTCCAGAAGTTTCCACGGGGAAAGTTCCAGAAGCTTCCAGAAGGTTCCACGGGAAAGTTTCAGAAGCTTCCAGAAGCTTCCACGGGAAAGTTCCAGATGCTTCCATAAGTTTCCACGGGAAAGTTCCAGAATCTCTATTGCGTATTGTTATCAGAGTAGATTGTTGGTCATAGGTTTTTTCTGGTTCTCCTGGAATAAAACAGTTCATTGGCAAGGCTTGAGTGCCTCGTAACCCTCGCACATATAGAAAACCGAAAATCTTTCATTCTAATGTTGGCAAGTATCCATTAGAACACGCGTCAAAGTTTGAAGAGGAAATATAGATTCATTCTTTTCCTATGTCAAGATTTGTGAAAATAGCTCTTCATTGAAGAGCTCGCAAGGCCGCGCCCTCTTCAATGAAGAGTGGGAATGAGAGGGGAGAAATGGCCTCTTCATTCGTACTCAATCTCTTCATTTTGACAACCCTACTTGGGACTCGCCTGAGTCCGAGAATGGAAAGACAAAGAATGAGAGGGAGAGAACAAAGGGTGGGACTCATTTGAGTCCCATCATTCGGACTCGCGCGAGTCTGAGACTCCGGGGAGTCCGAATGATTGGGACTCAAATGAGTCTCAGACTCGCAATTGGACTCTTTCTGCCAACCCTAATTCCATCAACAAACGTACAGTGGTGGTGAATCGAAGCGCGGTGAAGGCTGGTCCAGGCACGAAATCGCTGATATCGTGAATGCTGGTCCAGAGAGCGAACGTTAACGGCATTATGAAGAATATTGACGCGCCAGCGAGCTGAAAACACTAATTGAATAGCATGGAACGGGAATAAAATTACCTGCGTGCAAAAAGTGTCGAACAGTCTCTGCGTTGCTAGTTGAGTTTTGGTGGAAATTACGTCCTGGAATAATGGCTTTTTTTTCAAATATTGATACGCAAACCAACCTGTCCGCGTTTTCTCAGGTAGATCAACGCGTGCGCAATGTAGAGTGTGAAAAAGGGTATGAAGATGACGAGTGATACCAGAAGAAAACGAGTTCTGAAATCATTTCTAACGCAAATGCCACGTTTTTGCACTTAGCCCTCTTGAAAAAGCTCGATTTACCCGGTTCGCCGAACAGCAGCAACTTTCCTCCCCTCTCTATTAACCATGAGATGTCCGGGTCCTGCAATAACATTATTTCAACTACTCAAAATGCCTATGCTAACCTTGACAAGTTCATCATAATTATCAACGTCCGCTCCGAAATAAACGACTCCGGCAACTGGACTGCTGGACAGCGGGAATACCTCGATTTAGCTAATCGTTCGAACGAAATAACGTAATGTCTTTACGGAAAATACCTTCCGTTCTTTGTCTTAGACTGTTATGCTCTGCGATAATTAGATTGCTGTTAACATTGAGGAAGAAGCACATCCCTGGTATGTCACGCGTTGCGATCTGCCAAGTATTTTATGAAACCGTAGTTGCTTGTTATATCGTTTTTCTTTTCGAAAAAACAGTAATTTGTAATAGTTGTCACGTGAGACGATAAATTACTGTTTTCCCGAGCTTTAGACGGAAACAGCGATCGACAGGTATTTTTCACAGTCTGCCTAGAGGAAATTTCCGTAAATCGTCAGTGTTTTGTTCCATGTTTTCGTTATCGCCCTGTTCGCAAGCTACTAAATGGCAAACTACTAAATGTTCGCAAGCTACTAAGCTACTAAATGGTAACGCTAGGTGCAACGATCTAATTTTTCTATTTTGTTGCTCATTTAATACGATTTCTGTTTTATCCAGTGAAATGGAAAGCGGCCCTCTATTGCTCAACAGCTCTTCTCATGCCGGCATTCTCCGATACGGATTCGAGTGGGACCGCGACTATCTTGTCGATATCGTCTTCAGGTGCCCATTTCGTCATTCAAGCGCTACTAGTAGGCGCAAACAGCGTAGTCGTCGCAAGACTACAGTAAAATCGCCTGATGCGGGTGGAATGTTGGAATGGAACAGTTTTTCAAAACGCTTATCTTGGAACTTTCTGAACAAAGGATAATTGAAACATGTTCTAGAACTCCTTTGTTCAAAAAGTACGCTTTTGAGAAAAAATGATACCTTTCAACATTGCACCCTGATGCGAACGTTTATCTACCCCCCTTTTATTTAAAAAAATTGCTTACAATTAGTAGTGATCACTGAATTTTTAGAGTCAATTCAATCCTCCCCGTTCTTGCCTCGCTCACCGTTTACCCCGCCAACTTCTATTTACTGCTCGTGCAAGGACCCGCCATGAGTCGAAGCATTCGCGCCGCTTACATGGCCAATTTGGTGGACAAGTCTCTTCAATTTTAGATTAAAATATATTTCAGATATCGCACATCTACAACGAGTGGATCTTCGCATTCTACGTTCGATTGTATACTTTTCCTCCATATGGTCTCTATTACTGCGAAGGAATAATCTGTAAAGGAGGGCAGAGCAAGCCACTAATAATGGTTAGGTCTGAGTTACATTCTAGTGGATTGTGTAAAAAAAAGATCCCCAGTCTCTCAATGAATTCAAACAAAGAGAGATTGCTTCTGCAGGGATTGCTTGCGTCCGGAATAATGTTTCACGGCACTTCATTTTACGTTTTAATGGTTCGAGTGCATCAGATGACGGTGGCAACGAGTAGATGGCGTCTTTCTTGGCAGTGAGATTTCAGAAAACAACCGTATTTTTGTGGAATTTAGTCAGTTCACAACAATCTCAGAATGCAACTCGTCATTTATTTGACGATGGCGGTATGCTGCGCTCTAAATGTGGCAGGGAATGTCATTTTTGGAACCGACGTAGAAAACTATGATGAGCTTGTCAAGGTAGGACCGTGTTTTACAGCTTACACCGAAATACCGGATGCAGGAGCCAGAGAGTGGATACAGTGGATACTTGAGAGAGGAGGTACTGTTCTACTGTTCAAGGAGCCCGGCAAGACAACTCGGTACATGATACGTAAGCGTTGTCAATATTTTAATTTGAGATAAATTACATCTCTCAGAAGCCTATCTACTGCTGGCTACATCAATATTTTTCATACCTCTTATCATGCTCTTTATTGTTCATGCTTTAATTTATTTGAGAAAGAAAAACCAGGTAAATGTAACAATTAACAGTGACTAAATCTAGTAACCTTGCAGATTTCGAAATCCTCAAAGACTCAATTGCTCACGCGGAGGTTGTTCGAAACTTTCATTTCACAGGTATTTTCGATACCCTTTTGATCAAAGATAGAAAAGAACAAATTTAATTTTAGCTCCAAGGATCCTTATTTTTCTTCATAATCCCACTTGGGGTCATTATTACAACAAGCGTAGTAGATGTAAGCGAATACTTATCAGGACTAACACTTGCAGCATTCAGGTTTTTAAGTATCGTGAGTCCCTCCGATTCATCTTTTTGTCTAAAAAAGGTAAATTAAGGTGCTCATCGAGCTAGATTCGCCTCAGTTAGCGCTTGTCTTCATTCTTCTCAACACGGCGAATAGACAGTTTGTCCAACGTCGAATTCTTAAAATCAAAACTGTCGCTCGCCTATTGAATTGGGCAAGGACCCACCCAATATCTGAGAAATTCGTTATACAATCGATTGGAAAAGACTCGGGAAAGGGTGCGGCTCTAACTATCTAAAGAAATTATGTAGAAAAGATAAAGGTCTCATTGTATTCGATCAAATTGTTTCGATTTCTGAGCCTTGATTTGATAGGCAGCTGTATTCTCACGTATCCATATGGTGCCCGAATCTTAATATTGACAACAACACCTGTTTGTGTTCAATGAACGAATAATAGAAAGATCCCGAAGTCACTACATAATTGAGTACAAATATAATCCAGACAAATTCAATTTGTCCGGGAAATCAGTTGTTGTAGTATTATTGAGTGGGGGTTTGTAGTGTTATCGCACTTATGGAATCCAGGAATGAACGATCGAAAATATTTGCATAGGGCCATAATAAATTTCCCGTTCTCATTCTTGACCGCCTTTTACTGTTTATCTGTTCTCGTAATTGTATTGCTTATTGATCTGGCAGTGTTTCGAAATTGTCGTGAACAACATGCCAGTTACCTGGTTGAAAACGCATTACGTGAGCGGAATAGAGAGAAAAACGGCAGTTCGCGGAACTACTCAACAAGGCACTCACTCTTCCATCAGCCGCTTTCATCGTATCCCCGGTAATCTATTCAAATGTTACAGTGTTCCGCGTGAGCAATGCAGCTGCGCTATGGACTCGAGTGGGATCGCGAGTATTTCGTGGACATCGTGTTCTGGTATGATTTTCGTTATATTTGTCAAGTTTTCGTAATTTGAGGTTTAACTTGATCCTCCCCTTCATTTCCACCCTCACTATCTATCCGGCAAACTTGTATTTGCTTACTGCCGGACCGTCGATGAATCGGGAAATTCGCACGGCGTATCTGGTTAACCTTGTGAGTTTTATTACAATTTAAAACATTTTTGGAGCTCATTTGGCTTTCGTACCTGATGATTACTCAGTTATTATGAGCATGCATTCTCAGTGTTTTCCCAATTGAAGAGCGTTCCTTGACCACTAAATCGCGTAATTTTCCGATCGCGCACGTCGCTTGCGATTGGATCCTCACGATATTCGTCCGTATCTACTCAGTCTCGCCATACGGCCTCTACTACAGCGAGGGAATACTGAGTCGAGTGGGCTGCAGCAAGCAACTGATCATGGTTAGGTCCAGGGCTGTGCAAACATTTTATGACTCTCTCTCTTTTCGCATGTTCTCTCGCTTCCTCTGACCGGCGAGAGAGCATTGCGAAATGGGAGTATCGTAAAATTATACAAAGCCGTGCTTAGTTCCTTTTAACCTTCATACAGCTAGGAGTGTTGATTATTTTCTTGCGATATTTAGTAAAAATGCAAGGCAACGGCGCCTTTTACTACAATATCATTTATGCGTTCCTGTGCTGAATGTAGTGAAGATAATAAGTCACTTATGAGTAGTTGAAAGTCGATACTGATCAACAGAATTTCAGAATTTCGCAGAATTTAAATATCTCACAGAATTTTTATATCTCTCAGAATTTCAAAATTTCACAGTATTTCAGAATTTTTCAGAATTTTCCAGGGAGTTCTCGCCTCGGGCATCATTACGATCATCATCACCTTCTACATTCTTATGATGCGCATGCACCAGTTGACCGTGGCGGGAGCAAGTAGTCGATGGAAGCTGTCGTGGAGGTAAAATATCAAGTTGACACTGACAATATGGATTTTGCAGAACGCAACTCGCTGTTTACGTCGGCATCGGCGGCATTTGCACCGTCAATATGGTGGGATTCGTGGTGTTCGGGACGGATGTGGACAATTATGAGGAGCTGGTCAAGGTACGATCCATAGAGGAATGGTCTGACTCTCTCATTTTCGCATACTCTTTCGCTGCTTTGAATGGCGAGAGAGCATGGTAAAATGAGAGAGTAAGATAATTCCTAGATCCAATCGTCTCTTCATTTCTGATGCTATTTCGTCGATCAGAGAGAAATGTGGGCGCACATTACAAAAAATGCGTTTGAAGGAACCAGAACTCGCATGGTTAGTGGAACGCGGCGGCACCCTGCTACTCTATGGCGAGCCAGGGAAGGCGAGCAGGTTCCGGATGGGTTAGTGATTTGACAAATTGTCAAAAAAGTATGAATTGATTCAGAGATCCTTTTCTTACTCGTTTCGGCCATCCTCTTTCTTCCCTTTCTCTTACTTTTCATTGCGCACGCTCTGATCTACTTGAGCAAGAACGAAAAGGTAACAAATAAGTGATTTTCGAAAATAATAAAATGGTATTCTAGCGATCAATGTCCACGAAAACACAGCTGCTCACGCATAGATTGTTCGCGACGTTCAGTTTACAGGTTAGTTGTCCAATTTCACCGAAAAGTTATTATGAAGCGATTTTTCAGACCAGAGGAGCGATAGTTTTCTTCATTCTCCCAATCGGATTCATTCTCACAGCCAGTGTTATTGACTTCAGTGGCTTCATCTCTGGCCCAGTGTTCGCATCGCTGAGATTTATAAGCATTGTGAGTATTTTTGTCGTTTAATTTTATCAAGTAATCATTTTTGTTTAGATGCTTCTCGAACTGAATCCACCTCAACTTGGACTCGTTTTCATACTTAGAAATGCAACACATCGACAAGTGTTTCTCCGTCGATTCATGAAGCTCTCAATTAAAGCCGGATTACGCAAAGAAGTACCGAAAAATAATCACACAGTGTCTATTTTCATCAGCCACGAATCGTAAATAAAGACAAATAATTTCTACAATGTACCCACATGAATTTCCGCCTGCTGGGTGCAAATGATGGTCAACTATCTCATACTCTTATTTTGTTTCCGAATGTCATTTTCTACTATACTATGAGTACAATCTAATGGAAAATTGAATGAATAATTGTCTAGACTGTTCACAGGATAACCTCGTTGGTGCTTGCAACTGACCGAATGCTTTTACAAAAATCTAATCCGAATCACTTCTCTGACAGATCTAAGACAACAAAAGTTACGTACGCGAACTGATTATTCCACGAATAGTGTCATACTTTGCTTGAGTCTTGCCTCATTTCTTCCCATATTCACCCATATTTGATCTTTTATGCATCATAGTGCAACAAAACAAAAGATCGCGAAAATAAGAGGCAAATGTATAATAAATGATTCAGTCTTATGGCCGTGATTACTAAATAATTGAATCGGGAGGCATTTAGAAGCACGAGAACGAAAAGGAACATTTCTTCACATTTGTTGAAACTCGCTTCGACTGTTCCCGATTTTCTATTTCGCTATCTTGAGTCAGTTGAGCATGCCTCTGCGGTACGGTCTCGATCTGGACCGGGATTACCTACTGGACATCGTTTTTCGGTATTTTTCTTTTCATTGTTCTCGAAAATGGACTGAACCCAGGTTCAACTCGGTGCTTCCGATCATCACTTCGCTTACTGTCTACCCGGCAAACTTCTACTTGCTCATTGGGGGTCCGACGATGAATGGGCAGATTCGAACTGCGTACCTCGTTAATTTGGTTTGTTTTTTATTGTTGTTGTTGTTGTTGTTGTCATTTATTTTTATCGAAAACAAAAGCTTCAGGTCGCTCACATTGCTTGCGATTGGATTTTCACCACGCTTGTTCGGGCTTATGGCCTCCCGCCCTACGGTCTCTTCTACAGCGAGGGTATACTGAACTATCTCGGGTTCAGCAAGCGGGTTATCATGGTTAGCTTTCTTCCTGAAAATCCTATTATTCAAACAAATCCATCCAGGGAACGCTCGCTGCCGGCTTCGTAATGGTGATCACCACTTTCTACATTTTGATGATGCGCATGCACCAATTGACCGTTGCGGACTCGACTAGTCGGTGGAAGCTGTCGAAAGCGTGAGCAAGATGGCTAGTTTTCATTGTGAAGAGCCCTTTTCAGAGTCCAACTCGTGATTTACTTCGGTTTAGCAGCAACTTGTGTGATTAATCTGGTTGGATTTGTCGTTTTCGGAGCGGATGTTGATAATTATTCGGAACTAGTAAAGGTATGGCCGAAATCGAGTTTCCGACCAATGTTGGCGTTGTCTTCCGAAGCAACCTTTTTGTTATTCATCATGATGCAAATTCAGAAGCCTGAGTTGGCGTGGCTCGAAGCTCGTGGTGGGACGATTATGTTGTTTGGCGAGCCGGGAAAGGACAGTCGATTCCGAATAGGCGAGTTTCTATATTTGTTAACGGTCGATGAATGGTAAAAATTTGCACTTGAATATTGGCTATGCTGCATTGTCCAGTCTGTAGTCTATGTCTCAAAAACAAAAAAAATAGTCGTTCAGAAATCACATTCATGCTTATTTCTTCAATTCTTTTCCTGCCTCTGCTCTTGTTCTTCATGGCTCACGCACTACTCTACCTACGCAAGAGCGGCAAGGTAATGGGTGAGAGCGGGAAAATGAGAGGCGGAGAAGAGCTGATTGTTCCCAGAATGCCGTGTCGACCCGTACACAAGTACTGACTAATAGGCTGTTCGTCACTTTTCAAATGCAGGTAATTTTCGAAAAAAGAAGTAGGGAGTAGTTGAAAATTTATAGTCTTTTTTAGATGCGAGGTGCTCTAATTTTTTTCATCATCCCCCTCGCCTTCCTTCTGACTACAAGTGTCATTGATTTGAGCGGGCCTATCCCTGGACCACTTTTCGCTGTTCTCAGATTCATTTGCGTTGTAACATCAGGTCGGATGCTAGTGAAACTTCAATTTCACATTTCAGATGCTTCTGGAGCTAAATGCTCCCCAACTCGGACTCGTTTTCATCCTGCGAAATGCAACTCATCGCCACATTCTGATGCGTCGACTCATGAAACTATCCTTCCTTTCAAAACTTCGTAAAGATACCATAAGGACCAATCAAGCGGCGCCAACTTGGATTAGCTCCGAGGCATAAAAAAGCGTCGGAGTAGCCAGATCATTTGAGATGAAATTGATAATAAACTGAACAATTTTATTTGCATAGAATCAAGAGTACAAGAACAAAAGGACTTTTGACGCGTATTATCGTTAGCTATTCGAATACGAGCAGCATTCAAATTATTGAGACATTTGTGATGAGGCTAAAAATATATTATAATCACGAATTATTGAAATCATACTGAATGAAACTTGGCTCGCTCTTACTGGAATCAGTAGTTGAAATCGTTTACGTATTTGGGACATTAGGATTCTGAAAACACAAGTTTTGGTTCCATCATCTAATTGAAATAGATAACTCTAACTCACTTCTGATAAACCCGATTCATCAATAAGTGAAGTAAGATTGACACAGTCGTATTATTAAACAAGAGAACCATAACAACTACTCTGATGACCTGGAACCTCAATAGTCAGAGAGAACACAGTATGAGAAAACAACGCTATGGAAGTGGTCGCTCGAGGTGGGTAAGCCGAATTTTACAGAGAATATCAACATTGACAATGGAAACAAGAAAGTCGCAAGCGAACTCCAAAGCTGAGAATTTTTTTCCGTTCAATGTAATTTCTAAAAGAATACAGACCAGAATGAGCAACATCCTGTTTCCTTGATCATTACATTTCCTGGTACTTGTTAGACTCAGCAATTTCTTCTTTTCTCTAGTATTGTTTTTGAAATTCGACGTTTATTTTTTTAAAGGATACCTGCGAAGCGCAATTGTACTGTAGATCAAAATTCCGGGAAATAAAACGAGCCCGTAAACGACAGCAACCGAAAGGCAACGCACTTCTGCAATTGTAAATTTCACTCAAACTTGTGAAATCGGCCACAAATACCAATATCGAATGCCGGCGTGTCGAACATCTCTCCCCAGACAAGCATATCCGGCTTATCTTTGAGCCAATTGAACTCAGACCTCTTTAATGTTGATTCATTTGCTGATATCGAAAGTGCAAAATTACATTGAGAATTGTCATCTTTCGCGGATCATCACCAGCGAAAAGAGTCATGCCAATCACATTCGAGTAGAAGACAGCGGCCGTGAGAGCCATTAATGCGATGCTTTGACTAATTAATATGATGTTCCGCAGTTGAGCGTGATAACTAACAGACTAATGAATCGAAAAAAAACTCACCGTACTGAGAGGCGAAATCGGGATTCAATTGGTAGCAGATTTCGCAGTCTCATGAATATCACGATGGTCATTGACCATGTAGCACCGCAAGCTGCCAGACTGAGAACACCCTGCATATTTCCATTTATTTTCGGAAATAAGGTTTGCAAAACTCACCATCAGTAGCCTGGTCGGCGCTTTCCATCTGCACAGGAAACCGTTGCAGACAAAAATCGGCATGGGAAAAAGTGGATACGGGTTGAACAAATACCAGTTGTGGAGGTCATACAAAATTTGAACAACCTGAGATTACAGATGGGAACATGACCACAGCGTTCTGTTCCCCTTTGTTCTCTCCAGATAAGGGTTAACAAGGGAATTAATTTTTGAATTTTCCCGCGTTTCCGTAATCGAACTGCAAAACACTTTCGCAATTTGAGTCATCTCTGAAACATCTCGCGATTCCACAGTTCTGAGTGAGAATCGCGACATGTTTCAGCATCCGGTCAAGTTTTGAGTTTGCAGTTTGATATTTACAGTGATCCCGGGGAGGGAAACCGCACATGGTAAGCAGCAATCGCGTTTCGAAATCCCTTTCGGTACATCGGACTGTGATTGAACAGCAGGTAGAGTAGAATGAACGCGAGTACAATCGGAATCCAACCAACCGAGAAGAAATAGACTTTCATGAAACTGAACAAGCTTTCTCGACATCAAATTGAAAGCGTGGAATTCATACGGCATGAAGTAGGCTCTATCCCACTCGAAGTCCATAGAGTAACCGTAATAATTCGCCATGAGTAGAGTTGAAAATGAATTGAAAACGTGGCGAATGCGCCTTGGAGGCTTCTCTAATACTGGGGTATCCGTAAGTGATAATTCTAGCACCCCCTCGCTGTTGGTAGACAGGACGGGATAATTAGAGCTGGGTGCACACTAGGTGATAATTAGAGCTGGGTGCACACTCCAGCGGAACAAAATCATCGATATTTTCGGAATTTGATTGTAAATCTTTTATCGTGCACATAGTGCGCTCGTTACAATATCGAAAAGTTTTTTGGAGAGGAGCTTTCACTCCATTTATTAAATCGTTAGATCCGTTAACGCAGCGAGTTCCTGTACGTGAGCGCACGTTCGCAATCCTGAATTTTTTTTTGAGATTTTATGAATATTTTGTGCCCGGTTAAATCAAAAAAATGCCCACCTCGCCCTTGTTCTTCCTCGTCGTGGTCGCTGCCCGCCAATAGAAAGCGAGCGCGAAGACAGCGAAGATGGAGATTAGCACAAAGTGGACAGTCATCGACATCATCGGAGCAATGAAGAATATTACCGACTCGGCGAGAGACTAAATTTATTTATTCAGGTTTTCGATATAAAAACAGTGAGTTTACCTGGTAGAACTTGCTCATGGAAAATACTTGAGCGATGTTCTCAGGAATAACTAACGCGCACAGAACAGTACGAGATGTATTGAAACTGTTGTCGGACATTCCGAGTAATAAGGCGATTACGAGAGTGAGTGCGGGGCTGGAAACATACTATTTTTTGCTCTTTTTCGAGTCGAAAAAGCCTTGTTTCGTACCTCGGCGTGAGCAGCGGAGTAGCGGCGTTAGTGGGCGAGTTGGTGGCCTCCGAGGGCGTACTGAGCAACGCCAGCACCATTGCTGCCATGAAGAGAGCGGCGCCTGAAAGAGTACTTCAGTGAATTGAAAATTGGTGATTTTACCGATGACAAGGGAAGGAATCTGCGCGAAATTCTTGACTTTCTTAGAAGCGAGAGAGATGAGCACGCCCACTGAAAATTATACTCCATTTCAGGTTAAGATAGACTAAAACTCACTGATAATCTCCCCAGATCCGAACACGATCAGGTACATTGCGGGAAGGTAGATGTGGCCGGACAGAGTCTTTGAGAAAATGAGCGTAGTAGGGTAAGCGCCGACCCAGAAACCTGGCATTAAATCTATGACTATTGGGATTGAAAAGTAGAAAATACATGTGGTCAATCCCAGGAAGCTGAACATCGGAGCAAGTTGCAGTGCGCGAGCATCCGTGAATGTAGCCCAGATCTTTTCTGAAAAGGCACTACCGTTTCACACAAAGCCATACAAAGTACACTAGTTATATGGCCGCAACGCACCGGGCGCATTTCGATTTTCCGCACCGAGTTAACTTGCTCAATTAGCGCGAACTCACTCATTTCGTCGACGAAAGTCACTCCCTTTCGCTTCGATTTGGCCGCGATTGAGTTTACGACGCTCTTGGGCGGAATTAGCACGAAGATCAGGTTGCCGATCAGGCAAACAGCCGTGAACGCGCCGTAGATCATTCTGGAACTTCCTGGTTATGCGTCGGACGTTATGGCGCGCTCTCACCTTATTTCAGGCATGGAAAACTGCCGGAAACTGCGCGCTTTCCCCGCAGGCGCTGTCTCGTTGATCGAGTGTGTATTGTCAGTGAGAATAGTGCGATTGAGCATGGCATCCGTGCTATTTCCAGAGATGGCAATGGCAGTCTCAGGCTTGTGCGCGGTCAGCGCGAGCACACAACCGCCCGCGATCATGCTGAAAGGGATCGATTGACCTTGAATGACAAGATAATCGCACCAGCTAGTGGCCAGCGCCCAGGTGAGCGTCGAATTTCGCTCAATAGTCTTCTTGGTTGAATGCTCGGTGAGATAGCCGCCATGGCCCGAGTAGAAGACTACAGTGATTATTTAGGGACAATAGTAATTTCGAAATCCCACTCGCATAGCCAACGCCAATCGCTGCTGAGGTGATGTAATAGGAGAGGTAGTGGATGTATTGGAACGTCGCCAGGTGGAGGGTGAAGAGGAGCGAGCCGAGCAGGAGGGTGTACTGAAACCGTCAATTTCTTGAGTCTGAATCGATAAATCTGAACCTACTTTCGATCCCAGCACACTCAAAATGCAGGGCGAGACCAAGCTCGCCATCATGAAGAAAACAGTGCACATACCGGCCCTGGAAATACATTTTTTGAATACGAAAATCGATATTCTCTAACCCATAGAATCCGGCATGAGCCGATACAGTATCCGGATTGCGATCGTGAACTGAACGCAGCACCGGTTCGACGATGGCGAGGTGTGTTTCATAGCCTGCAACGTCCTTTGATTTTCGATATTATCACCTAATAAATGTCGACCACCATCGAAACAAAGAAGGTAGTGGTGACTCACCCATAAACATGCACATATTCCCCAATCCGAGAAGAAAAGCGCAGGAGACATCGTAGATCGATTCCCGCATCCTCTCGACTACTGCTTTCAAGTGTGAATGGAGCTAATTGGTTTGATAGCCACCTTTTATCCGCTGAGAACTCAGTCACACGTCATGGGGTCGCTTCTCTTGACCTCGGCGTTCTCTTCGACCAGTAAAAAGTAGGGTGCACGCAAGTTGAGAGAGCTGCTAGAGTGTTCAATGAACGGAGAAGAGAGGCGTTGGGTTCCGCAGTGAGAAATCGAAAAATTTGAGCAGTTCCGCAATGTCTGAGAAGCGGCAAGGAGATAAGAGGGGAAAGTTCGAAAATAACAAGTGCATGAACCATACTATGAGTTGTAAACATTATCTGCTAGCTTTTGTGGATGCCCTACTCATTTGCAGGAGTTTCTCATGAAACTTGATGAATACTCGACTTTTTTCATCTAAATCGTCTTGCGAAGAAGTAACACGTTCAATTCGTGCCTTTCGTTCCTTTAAGATCTCAAATCACCATCTTCTTTCTTTTTTTGCATCTTTTGATCTGCCAGGGAGTGGCAAGCATCACTAAATACGATTTATTCACAGGGAAAGTTATTAATCAAAGGTAGTGCGGCACTTAAATAGCCCTTTGAACCTGTTTAACTGAAAAGAGAAGAGAGACAAATTAATTGATCTGCGATCTGTGTTCGAACGGTGAGGTTGAGTTGCACCGATCGTTGTAACATGCCACTGCAAGCGAAATGACTCTGATGGTCCGCTGGGGTCGGTTACAATCAAACTCATTTTCTCCCCTTTTTATCCGTTTCTGGAGTGGAGTGTATGTTGGCGTGTGTGTCTCTGTGTCTTTATAATTTCTGAGTTATGTCAGAAAGATGTAAGCATAATATAATCTAGTAGCAGCAAAAAAGGTCTTGATGTCCTCAAACGGTCATGGGACATCAGCACACACTTCCGCTTCGCCTCACCTGATGCCATTAATTCACTTCTCGAGGGATTGACAGGCATCTTGCAACCAGGCAACGAGGAACGCGTCGTCCGTCTCTCATCATTCTCCATGCACTCTCGTCCTGCCAGCTACAATGGAGTGAATCGGAGACTCCAATATTTAAGAGGAAGGCAGGACACTAGATTCACTTCAGGATGCTTGCTTACTGTCTGCTCTTCTTGAGTCCATTGACCGCCGTACTCGCCTACAACTGCTACACTCCTCAGCTCAGCACGAAGCATTTCGAAGTGCTCGCTCACTTTGCCGTCAGCACTCAGCCAGCCTGCGAGAGTCACTGCAATGAGAAGAGTGAGGTAGTACATTTTGAAGATAAACTGAACACTACTGAAATGGATTTTTTTTAGAAAGATCGACTAGTTGAAATGCACATCTTTCAGTGCACCGGCTACTCCTACCTGCCCACTCTCCTGGAGAACAAGTGCGCCCTCCTCGGGGCCAACATCCCGTCGGAGACTTGCTCCGCGCCCCAGTCCATCTTCGTGCGAGAGGACAAGGGATGCAGTGGTACGATTCACGCAATTTCAACCATAACTGACTGAATTAGGTAGGTTTAGCTTGTCTAGAATAAAACCGCATTTCAAGAACCGAATGGCCAAGTATTCTATTGCCAAGAATTGACACCGTGTTTGTTTGTATGCTTATTTGTTTGGAAAGCCAATCCTAGAAAGCGTGAGTTCGATTCGAAACTAGATTTGTGTAATCGCAGACTGCTCTCTGCCTGCTATCATCGGGGACGATCAATGCATCGACTCGATCATCTCTCCGCTGAGTAAGCCGGGCACGCCGATGTGCCCTCGGCTGATCGGCAGCGCGCCGTCGTACTACATTATCCGGTGCGAGTTTGTGAATCTAATTGAAACAAGCACACGAAAATCTAACTGGAAAAGAGGAAACTTCAGCGAATTCAAGCGGAAAGACATCGACAAATATAATTCGATGTGTTGATTGTTGTTTATCGCTTTCTAATTACAGTGCCACCCTTCCCAATGGAGACCGTCTCACTCTCGATAACGACCAGCTCTCGAAACTTATCTGCGCCGACAATCTCTGGACGTACTCGTACAACTACAACGGTGGCGTGTTCACGCAGCCGCTCGCGACTGCGGCCTGTGTGGTGGCGGGTTCGAATTTCATTTCTCACTAAGCAATATTATATTCGAATAAAATAACTAACTCCTCTCAAGGGCAAGACGCGACCCATGGGCTACATGGGTGCCCATAATTACCACAGGTTTGTTAAGGCGCCACCAAGTGTCCGTGCGCGCCGCTTCCACTTATTGGAGGATCAACGACGCCCGTGGTCGTTGATCGTGTCAATCCCTGCTTGGCGGGCATGGGATTCAAGTCAGTCGCTTTGTCCCTTGTCCTTCACAAAACGAAGACGGCTAGCTAACCAATTATTTGCCAGGTGCTGGTATACGAACATGGGCAAGGAGTTCACGATTGTTGCGGCGGCTACGTCAGTGGTGAGTTCGAAATAATCGTCTCTTCATTTCACCACTCTGGCCGGTGAGAAGAGTATGAAATGATGAGACAAATGCACGTATTTTGAATGCTTCAAAAAGTAAGAAAAATATGTCTTCAGACGATCATCCGCTGCATGGCGGGCGAGTGGGTCTCATTCCAGACGCAGACGGGAAACACGTGGAGGATCAAGAGTGCCGGATGCATTTAGAGACTGGATTGCTCATAACTTTTGAAAGCTCGTGTGAAACCCACTTCCTTTCATCCAATTTATACGAAATCAAGATCGATTTTATTGCACAAAACATTCGCCAGTACTCGAATCCATAACAACTCAAACTATTTGCGTAGTGGAAAAATGTTCCACACCGTTCAAAACAGTTGAAAACAATTTCATAATCTACTTTTCTCAGCATCGCTAATGGGCGATTGTCAGAGATTTCTTCCAAAATGGATTTTCTATTCATAATCTAAATTGTCGATGCACACGATGAAGTCCAAGATGTCCTTAGTAAGTGAGGGCGCGCGCTCGGTCCTCCTGCAATGGGAAAGATAATTAGTTGCATCGTCAACCGGTATCTGTAGGTACATGAGGTCGAAAACTTTCAGTATCGATATTTGACACGCTATTTTGACCGAGATTGAAGAGTCAGGGAGAAATCATAAATAAATAAATAAATAAAATAAGAATCATTACTCACCTCCTTCTCCGCCCTTCTCGTCTTCTTCGCAGCTCGCCAGTAGAAGACGATCGAGATAACACAGAAGAAGGAGATGAGCGAGAAATGGACGGTCATCGACATCATCGGAGCGACGAAGAAGATGATCGACTCGGCCAGCGACTGCAATTAGTTAATTAATTAGGTAATTAAAATATAGCTAGTTAATTACCTGATAGAACTTGCTCATCGAGTACACTTGAGCGATGTTCTCGGGTATCACGAGAGCGCAGATGACCGTACGCGAGGTGTTGAAGCTGTTGTCCGACATGCCCAGGAGCAGGGCGATTACCAGGGCGATTATTGGGCTGGAATGTATTTGTATTTGATGCAATATTAATACCATAATTCCTACTTACTTGTTGATACTGATCTATATCGTCATGCCATTCCATAGAAGTCTTACCTCGGCTCGAGCAGCGGTGTGGCCTCGCTGGTCGGCGAGTTAGTAGCAGCAGGAGGCGTGCTAAGGAGAGCGAGCACCATCGCCACCATGAAGAGGATCGCGCCTGAAAACAACTACTTTTAGCATTGAATTTGGCCAAAATTGGAAAAGATCAAAGGGCACTCACCGACAATCAGTGAGGGTAGCTGAGCGAAGCGCTTAATGCGCTTGGCAGCGATCGAGATGAGAATGCCCACTGAAAATCGTATATTTTCAATGTTTTCTTGTTGTTTTAGGTCAAAGCAAAGACAACAACATCAACATCAACATCAACAACAACAACAAAGCTCACTCAGAATCTCCCCGATGCCAAAGGTGACCAGGTAGAGAGCAGGCAGATAGATGTGACCGGATAGAGCCTTCGAGAAGATCAGGGTGGTGGGGTAGGCGCCGACCCAGAAGCCTGCAAGGTCGGCATTAGTGACTGGAAAAACAACAACAAACTACATCAACAACAATAATGTTTTCGAAACTCACAAGTCGATAGTCCAAGGAAGCAGAAGAGCGGAATAAGCTCGAGAGCGCGAACATCAGTAAAGGTGTCGTAGATCTTCTCTGAAAAATGATGAACATTAGCAATTCGAATGCTACTATTAAATTTTGTACTCATAAAACCGCGGTACTGAAAGGTCATTGATCGCTTTCCCTAGCGGAAGTGATTCGACGATCGGTACGCTATTCGCTCAGCGCACTAGAGATTACCGCCTTTCACTTTCAACCTGGGTTGATGACTAATCACGGGGTTGTTCTCTCGTCAGTCACAGAACAACCAAACAATCCTTTTTACAGTGACCAACTAGAAAATGGCTTGGTAATTCCGAAAATAGAGGAAAACTCACGCATTTGGTCGACAAATCCGACCCTCTTCCTTCCGAATCTGGCCGCGATCGAGTTTTGCACGTTTTTCGTCGGAATGAGCACGAAGATGAGGTTGCCGAGCAGGCAGACGCCCGCGAACGCACCGTAGACAATCCTGAAGCAATTTTTATGATAATTTTGACGATAAAATCTCATTTTCATTCGAAAAAGAGTGAAAAAAAAGAAGCTTGAAAACAAAAAAAACTCACTTGATCTCCTCGTCCGAGTACTGCCTGTAGCTTCTCGATTTCTCCACGGGAGCTGTTACATTTGTAAGAAGGCTGTCCGTATCGGTGGTATTTCCGCTGATTTCGACGATTTCAGCGGGTTTCTGAGCAGTGAGAGCGAGCACACCACCGCCGGCAATCATGCTGAAATAAATTACGTTATTCACTTCATTATTTTCGAAAATAGGCCAGTTGTATTACCAGCTAGTAGCGATAGCCCAGGTGATGGCTGAGTTGCGCTCAATAGTCTTCTTGGTGGAGTGCTCGGTAAGATAGCCGCCGTGGCCGGAGTAGAATACTGCAAAATTCATTATCTTTCCCGAGATCACCCATGTTTCGAGGTGTTTTGCAGCCCTCAGGAATGTTGTTTTCGCATAACTCTGGAAATAAGATGTTGGACTAGTGTTTTCGTCAACTGATAGTTCGGGAATTACGCATTTCGAAAATATCTTGCAACTCACGTGCATAGCCCACGCCAATGGCCGCCGAGGTAATGTAGTAGGGCAGATAGTGGATGTACTGGAAACTGGCCAGGTGGATCGTGAACAGGAGAGAACCGAGCAGAAGGGTGTACTGAAATAGATAGGAATTTACTACTATGACGTCACAAAAATGCAAGAAAACATACCTTCGATCCCAGAATGCTCAGCACACAGGGCGATACGAGACTAGCCAGCATGAAGAACACTGTGCACATGCCCGCACTGAAATCGGAAATTTCAGGAAATGTTTTCGAAAATCGACATTCGAAAATCGATAACTACTTACCCGTAGAATCCCGCATGCGCCGATACCGTATCCGGGTGTCGATCGTGAACTGAGCGCAGCACCGGCTCGACGATCGCCAATTGAGTATCGTATCCTGCAGGAAATCGATAATTGTCGGATACCGTAATCCTAAAATTGGAATAATAGGAAACGCACCCATGAACAGGAACATGTTGCCGAGGCCGAGGAGGAAGGCGCAAAGGATATCGTAGACTGCGTCGCGCATTGCTGTAGAAGTGGTGAGAATGGAGCAAGAATGAAGGAGTGAGGGTCGGGGATCCTTTTATATCGCCCAAATGAGGGAAGAAATCTAGCCAACGCGCCGTCATTGGGTGCGTTTCAACGCCAGTGCGCGCTAGAGAGAAGAGACAAATTAGAGAGAACAAGCGCTGCTTTCCCTTGTGTTGATCAGCGAATTGGAAGCGTGGTAAAGGGACAGTTCAGCTAATGATAAGATAGTTCCGCGCGCGACCAAGAGAACAGTTCGGCTAGCGTGAAGTGTCGGCGAAAGGGGAGATGAGTGATCTTCCTACCGGAAATTAGAGAGAAAACATCTCGGAAATTCCATTGTCGGAGTAAAACTGATGCAATAAGATCACCTTTGCACTTCGATCGGGCGAATCGACCAGTACATTTCAGGAAAAAAGTTCTCTGCACATTTTCACTAAGTAAAGTACAACTATTGCACACTTTTTTCAAGCAAACTAAATACAAATATCCTACGCTTTTTCCTCCTTCGAAGCGCCTGCATAATATTAGCTGCTTCATCTCTACAAATCCCCTTCCGAAACGGCATTTTCGCTCACTTTTGGTTGACACATCTCTTCCCGATGCCTCGCATATTTCTAGCTCTCGAAGCTCAAAATAGCCTCTTCTTCGCGCAGAAATGCGTTTTTGCTTGCTCATCGTTCCTGAACGCGATTGCACTGGTGTGTCTGCTGAAGCAAACGCCGCCGAACCAGGCGACGATTCGAAATTATCTCATTCTGATACAGGTAAGGCTAGACATGAAAAGTTTACTTTTGACATTTCTTTAGGTGCTAGTGATCACTACTGACTTTGTACTCGAGTTACTGTGCGAACCAATGCCTTTATTTCCGTTACCGGCCGGTTTGATTAATTACTTTTGTAATTAATGAATTTTATCTGCAGGTTATTGCTGCGGCTGGATGTGCAAAGCGGGAGTGTCGCCCTCCCTGACATTTGCATGCCTTTTATCCTAATGACCGCGCTATTCTCCAATTTTAAGGGTATAATAGTGATGCTGTTGTGCGTTACTGGTGTCGCTATTATCATTTGCTGCGTGTTTCGTCATCAGACCCTACTTAGCGCCGCCCATCCACTGAAGATGAGCAAAGTATGACATTATTTTCTGCTATAATTGTCGCCAATTGACCATTTCCAGCGGAGTTTGCTTATCTTCCGCGTGGTTCTGTTCGGTGCGTTCACAATCGGTCCTTCGCTCTTCATGATGAAGCCCGTTGACCATGCTGCTGTGGAGCGATTGGTCGATTTGGTGATTTATTATCATGAAAGGCGACGAATGCGAGTCATTTCAGCATGATATGGGTTGGATGCGCGAGAGGTGCGGGAACCATTACCTTTTCGAGGAGCGCACACCCTTCGTCGTTGGTTTCCTGATATTCTCGAGTCTGGTGTGTTACTGCATGATTTATAGCCAAGTCGTCAAATGTCAGCAATTTGCAGCAGTTACTTGCTGCATCATTGATGATCATCGGTCTGTTTGGGCACATGTACTACGAGCTGCATCGAGACGTGACTTTCTCAATTTAATTTCAATAAAAAAACAATAAAAATAATTTTTTAGCCCGGAAGGAGGAGCATGCGCAGCATTGTTGTCATTCGCAAATCGCTTGCTGTACTCTTCCTTCAGGCAAGGATTGTGACAGTATTGCGATTTTTTACTTTTTGATTTCAGCTGATAACACCAATGTCGCTGATTGTTGTTCCGGCCATGATAATCGCCATAGGGCTGATCTTCCCTGACTCGATGACGTTCGGTAAGATGATTTTGCAGCCAATTAGTGGCTTCTAAACTTCAATTTCAGAGCTGAGTCTGTCGGCGTTCTACGCAATAACACTCCATGCCATCGGACACAACCTCATCGTGTTGTCTATCACAACAGCGTATCGTCGATTTATTCTCGATTTTGTGCGATACAGATGGAATCAGGCTATTCGGGTAAGCATTTTCCATTTTTTAGCATCGAAGATAAACAATGGACTTTAGGGAGTCGCTGTCTACAGGAGAGGCAGTGATCGTGTACAGGATATAAACCCGCGAAGAACATCGTCGCCTCGAGTGGCATCTGCTAGATAAAAATATGATTTTGTGGCATCTGCTAGATAAAAATATGATTTTTACTCTATTTTTTACTCTATTTTGTCAAAATGTCATCAAATATTTACGTTTTTGTGAAACGTTCCGCCAATAAACGTTATAGGAAATCGCAAGAAACAATAAATGAATTTGGCTAATTTGTTGCTTACCATATTATTGTCTCTCACGTGCTGCATGCATTACGTACAATTGTAGAATATCCCATTGTTTGCTGGGTTATCTTGCTTTGGTCATTCACCACATCTCTCTGATACCTCCCGTTTTGTTGCCTCTTCAAACTCAAGAAACGCTCTTCTTCACCCTAAAATTCGTTTTCGCCTTCTCTTCGACATTCAACGCAATCGCTTTGTTTTGTCTGCTGAAACAGACGCCGCCGAATCAGTCGACTATTAGGAACTACCTGATATTTATTCAAGTAAGCTGATTTTTTTGGCGCGATACCCGATAAAAATATAGAAAAAAGATTTGGCAGGTGCATGTGTTCGCTGCCGACTGTGTGCTAGAGTTGCTGTGCGAACCGATGCAATTTTATTATCAGACGTCTTATATTCGTTCTCTGATCACCTATGCACTTTGGTTAGGCGAATCGACCACTACGTTTCAGGAAAAGACGAGAAAATATGTTTTCTGAGCTTTGTCGATCGAAAAAGAATACAACTTTAACACACTTTTTCTACTTCAAGCAAATTAAATACAGATATCCTTTTTTCCTTCTTCGAAGCGCCTGCATAATATTAGCTGCTTCATCTCAACAAATCCCCTTCCAGCTCGCCTCTGCAATGGCATATTCGCTCACTTTGAGTTGACACATCTCCTCCCGATGCCTCGTGTATTTCTGGCTCTTCAATCTCAAACTAGCCTATTTTTCGCGCAGAAATGCGCTTTTTCCTTTTCATCGTTCCTGAACGCCATTGCACTAGTATGTCTGCTGATGCAAACGCCGCCGAACCAGGCGACAATTCGAAACTATCTCATTTTGATTCAGGTAAAGTTACGCTGAAACACTGCAATTGGTGTTTATTTTTTTGCAGATTCTTGTGATCACTACTGACTTTGTACTCGAGTTACTGTGCGAGCCGATGCCGTTGTTTCCGTTACCGGCCGGTTTGATTAATTATTTTTTAAAATAAAAATTAATGAATTTTATCTGCAGGTTATTGCTGCGGCTGGATGTGCAAAGCGGGGGTGTCGCCCTTCGTGACTTTCGTATGCCCTATTCTTGCGATCTAGCTACTCCTATTTTAAGGGCATAGTAGTGATGCTGTTGTGCGTTACTGGTGTCGCCATCATTGTTTGCTGTGTATTTCGTCATCAGACGCTGCTTAGCGTCGCCCATCCACTGAAGATGAGCAACGTATGGCATTATTTGATGCTGTTACTGTCGCCAATATGACCGTTTCAAGCGGAGTATGCTCATCTTTCGATTGGTTCTGTTGGTTTCCTTCACAATCGGTCCTTCGCTCCTCATGATGAAGCCCATTGACAATGCTGCTGTGGAGCGATTGATCGATGAGGCGAATAGTTTTACATTCCATTTGGACGAAAGGTTCAGAACGAGATGGGCTGGATGCGCGAGAGGTGCGGGAACCATTACCTTTTCGAGGAACGCACACCCTTCGTCGTTGGTTTCCTGATCTTTTCGGTTCTGGTTTGTTACTGCATCATTTATAGCCGAGTTGTCATCAATTTGCAGCAGTTACTTGCTGCATCATTAATGATCATCGGCCTGTTCGGGCACATGTACTACGAGCTGAATCGAGACGTGAGTCTCAACGTATTTTTTTAATAAAACAATGGCTTTTGCAGCCCAGAAGGAGGAGTGTGCGTAGCATTGTTGTCATTCGCAAATCGCTTGCTGTGCTGTTCGTTCAGGTAAGGCAAAGGGGACTGACTGGCTCTGCACAAGGGACCGAACCATGTTCCTTACTACCATAAACACAGCTTTGTAACAACTGCAACTAGAGTTGACAATTCAAGGAGTTGCAATGTCCTTGCAATGTCTTAGCTGTAACATAAAAATGAATTCGAATCACAGTTGATCACGCCCATGTCGCTGATCGTTGTTCCGGCTATGATAATCGCAATAGGACTGATCTTCCCTGACTTTATGACGTTCGGTAAGATCACTCAACAACTACCTATTCGAATGTCAATTTCAGAGCTGAGTCTGTCAGCATTCTATGCCATTACACTCCATTCAATTGGACACAACCTCATCATGTTGTCTATCACAACAACGTATCGTCAATTTATTCTAGATTTATTGAGATGTCGATGGAATCAGGCTTTTCGGGTAAGCATTTTCCATTTTTTTAGCATCGAATTTAAACAATGGACTTTAGGGAGTCGCAGTCTCTCGCAGAAGCAGCGATCGTATCACGCGTGTCACCTAAGAATCGAATAAACCCGTGCACATAGAAATGATCGATTTTTAGTTTGAATTATTTTTGGATACTCCATAGGGTCCCTGACAAGATACCGTCGAGCTTTGTTCCATATTTTCGTTTTCAACGATGTCAGACGTCGTCAAACTTGACGGATGCTAAAATTGGCCAACTTTGGTGGCCTGTAGCTTATGCCCACTTTTCCTCATTCAAAAGTTCGATTTTTTTAAATATTATTTTAATAATTCATAAAAAATGAAGTAGACAGGCGAGATCAGCATCAAGTTCTACCCCGGGAAACATTTTCTCTTAATTTTTAACGACCTCGTGGACTGAGAAATTCAGCAAAAACAGATTTCGACGTGACGTCGTCTGGAGCCAACGGAGGCTCAATTTGGAAAACGAGTATGCCCAGCATCATCAGCACCCTCGAGAACCCCAAAACCCGGAGTTTCACAAGATCGACCTTTTTGGGCTGTGCCAAAGCCGGATCTGCTCGACTTGCTCGCGAACGGCTTCATATGGGTCACTTTGTGCAACATCCCCAGATTTTATTCGATTCTCACACACGTGGTATACAGGATGTGGGCCCGCGGAGGACGTCGTCGCCCCGAGCGCCGTCTGCAAGATAATCAATTCATGCATGGCTTTTTCAGTTTTTGATTTGTAACATTTAACATTCGATCCGCAATCACTGAAGATAAATTATTCCATTTTTTTAAAAAATCTTTGTTTTTATTTCTTCCGTTCATATCGTCGATGCACACGCATTCAGTAAAAAAATATACTGTAGCTCTCTCAAAACAATGTGGGGTAAGAAGTATTTGTGTAGTAAGTTACCGTTGTTTGCTCACTTGGTCTGCACGTTTTCTGAACATTTCACAGAAGTAATGGGTGCGTAATTTATTGGACGAGAAATTTTATTGGTCGACATTCTAAGCTCTAGTCATGAGGTTGTTTATTGCTTTTACCTTTGCTTACCTCTATTGAGTAATATAGTAGCGTCACCTCGGATTATTTTAAGTTATCTATCTCGAAATTCAATAACATTCCATTCCATGATTTTCAAAAATAGTCAGAAATACAAATCGTAGCACGTGCTTATGAACAACACAAACATCAGTATTTCTTTCTAATATATAAACAGTGATTTTATTCGCTTTGTAGCGCACAATGTCAGGTTTGTCGCTTGAATATCAGATAAACATGATTTTAATCATCGCGGAAAGTATCTACCCGGAACGTAACTTGCGAATGTTCTAGGAAAGCATTTTTGCGATGCCTCCCGTTTTTCTGCCTCTTCACACTCAAGAAACTCTCTTCTTTTCAACGAAATGTGTCTTCATGTTCTCGTCGATACTTAACGCAATCACGTTATTTTGTCTGATAAAGCAAACGCCGCCGAATCAAGCAACTATTCGTAATTACCTCATACTGTTGCAAGTGAGCCGAACTTTGCTCCATTTTGATCGAAAATATCAGATAAAATATCAGAGATTACATATAAATGTGAATTTGTAAACTCAGGTGCTAGTGATTACCACTGACGTTTTTCTTGAGTTGCTGTGCGAGCCGATGCCCTTATATCCAGTGCTTTCCGGTTTGTGGCTTCATAGTTTCAAATATTTCCATCGTCTTGAGTAAAATACAAATGCAATTTTTTAAAAATCCAATAATAAACGAAATTCCAGGATATTGCTGCGGATGGCTGTGCGAGGCTGGAGTATCCGTGCCTACCGTATTCGTGAGCTATTTTACATCCTAGGCTCTGAAAAGTGATGACTAACAATAAATGAAAAAGTCGTTCATACTTGAGTGCTTTGGCAACCATTCAATCGCTTTTTAGAGTGGAAATTGCAATGAAGTAGTATTGAAGGGCATTACCATGATACTGATCAGCCTTATCGGTGCTTCTATTACTACCTGCTGTATGTTCCGACATCAAACGCTGCTGCGAGCTACACATCCACTGAAAATGAGCAATGTATCTACGTCACAGACTCAACTCAAACCCAGAAAATGCCAACTACTCAGCTCAGCTTTCTCGTTTTCCGCACGGTTCTCTTCGGTTCCTTTCTGCTCCCTTCGTTGTGGTACATCATGAAACCGGTAGATTCTGCGGTCGTGGAGCGACTGGTCGATGAGGTATGAAGACATAGACATAACATTTTTTTTAAAATTCATTGTTAAAGACCAAGTGCAAGGCTAAAGATACGAAAATATGTACGAAAGTGTAGCAATTCAGCACGACATGGGCTGGATCCGCGAGCGATGCGGCCATCACTACCATTTCGAGGAGCGGACGCCTTTTCTGGTCGCGTTTACGCTTGCTGTGATCACGGTCGGTTTGCTCCGTAGACATTACTTCTTTTTTTTAGCCTTTTTACTGTTTTTAGCCATTTCCGACATGGAAAAAGACACATTCAGGTGCTTACTGTCGGAGCAGTAATCGTATTCGGCCTATTTGGCCACATGTACTATGAACTTCATCAAGATGTACGAAATTTAGTTGCAATATGTGGCTGTAATTATCCGAATTACACAGGTAGAGCGTCGAAGTACGCAAAGTACACTGCTTATACGCCGATCGCTTACCGTCCTATTCCTACAGGCATATTTTAAAAAAACAACTTTTGATAGCATGTGTTCCACAGTTGGTTGTCCCTCTGCTATTAATCAACGTACCAGCCATCGTAATATTCTCGGGACTGACCTTCCCCAACCTTATCACATACGGCAAGAGATTTCCGATAAGACAACTCACAAAAAATTATAATTGTAACTGCAGAGACCAGCCTAACTGCCTTTTACGTGATCACCCTCCATTCAATTGGACACAACACAATTCTGTTGTCTATAACGACAGCTTATCGTCGATTCGTTCTCGACTTTGTGTGCTGCAAATGGTCCAGAGCGAGTAAAGTAATAACTTTGATTAATAAAGATGCTAATAAATTAACAATTTACAGGGTGTAGCAGACGCCCGAAGTGGAGAAGATCGTCTACAAGAGATGAAGTCGAAACAAGCTTCCTAACTATGGTTTAAACGCTCATTTCGCAATTGTGATCCCTCAAGCCATGCGATTTTTTGTGCATTGCTCGTTCAAAAGCATAAAGTAAAATTTCAAACAAATGAATTCCACTTTTTTGAATTGTATTCTTCCCAATTATTTATGGTAAAAATGATGAATGACTGGAAACAGAACGGGATTTTTAAAAATGTGAGCAAACTACCTAGGCTATTGATAATAAAAGAAGCATGCATAGTCTTTGCACGTTGACTATGAATTTGCGCTAAAATAATGATTCTGTTCTCCGAATTTGTTGAAAATCACAAACATCAGTTCGGTCGTAGTAAACGCCTCTTCGTTTTGTAGCGCAATATCGTATTTGTCGTTCTTTATGAGACGAATCGCGAGAGAATCACCCATTTGAGAGGCCCCGCGGCGGTAGGAAAAACATATGTCCTACCCGCCCACCAAGTTTATGTAAGGTACTATGAACGATGCTCTTTCAAACTACGCTTCCCGATTTTTGATATCGGGTCTCATTTTCGGGTTACGGTAGGTCAAAGATGGAGGATACTGTACTTTTTCGCGA
>LS557912.1:234168-248045 GCA_900490775.1 Pristionchus maxplancki
ATCGCGAGAGAATCACCCATTTGAGAGGCCCCGCGGCGGTAGGAAAAACATATGTCCTACCCGCCCACCAAGTTTATGTAAGGTACTATGAACGATGCTCTTTCAAACTACGCTTCCCGATTTTTGATATCGGGTCTCATTTTCGGGTTACGGTAGGTCAAAGATGGAGGATACTGTACTTTTTCGCGAAATTCGTCATTCCAAAATGGTCATAACTCGGCTCAAAATAATGATAGAAATTTTTCCAAAAGCGAATTAGAAAGAGGACAGCTCGGGCAACATTTTGAAATATTGAAACTCACTCCTGGCCGATGCGCCGGTGCGGAGCGGTCGGGTGGCCGACATTATGCTGTAACCTTGGCAATACCGATTTCCCCAACAAGCCACTATGATTTTCTTAAAGCACCTATGTATGGCTAAAAAATATCCAAAAATCAGAAAATTCGGTGATGGGGAAAAAAAAGGCCCGCACTTTTGTCCGGCGGCACTCCATTTCATCACATATGTACTCAAAGTTATTAAATACTATTAGAAACATTCAAAAAATTTCAATGGAGCACTTTACAGGTCCATTAAAGGGAGAAAAATCGATATTCTGACCCATAGTGACCTACATTTTCAAAGTGCTCTGAATACCGTTTTTGTTTTGACCGTTTTTTATGTTTCATTTAAAGAAAAAACGACTGAAAATGATGAAATAGCTTCAGAAAAAGAATTTCCGATAGTTTTCTGGCACCATTTGCAAAAAAATATTATTCGAAATTTTTGCCATTTTTGACTAGCCGGTCAGACATCGAAAAAATAAAAGTTCTTCAGAATCGTCTAAAAACTTCTGAAATTATTTCCATGATCAATTGGAGTTAATCTAATAACAAATTGGGACAAATGAAGCCTCTGGCCAACTACTGTGAACGAAATTGATCGACATACTGTCGACATTTTGAGGAGTGAGTATTGTTCCGGCAGCTGTAACTCACGAGCGCATCTATCGATTTTTGCGAAAATTTCAGGATATATGTAGTTTTTTACGGAGAATTCGAAAATGAATGAATCTCAATGTAACGTATGAAAAACATTTTCAGGAAAAATAAAATTAGACGAAAAATGTGATTTTTGTAATATTATCAATGTCAAATCGTTTCCAAAGTTATTTTTTTGGAATCAGCTCGTAAAAATACTACGGAAGAGATTTTTTTAAAGCGCATTCTTCAACTTTTAAAATTTCGACTTTTTTTGGGTCGAGTCTGGCATTTTTCGGAAAGTGCACCAAATCATTCAATATTGGGCCAAATATCAGCACTAGGTATGGGAACATCACCCGTGAAATATTGGGATAGGTTTCAAAAAAGTCGTCCGTGGACCCATCCCAAAAGGTACGTTTTCTCGTGAAAGGTCTCTTAGAGAGTGTGATCTGGCAACGCTGTGTTGTAGCTGTCGCCAACCATTCTAGATATGAACGTTACTTTGTTTCTGAGCCGAGCTATAGCTAGTTAGCAGCGTACCAGGGACGCTTGAAGGCCAATTATACGAAATGAGAATTGGGGTGGAATAGAATGAAAAGAGCGCGTAGAGGGCGCCACTTGCTTTTGATATTCTTTCTTCTGTGAGAGTCCTTCTTTAAGGTGCTTGTGATCACTGCCGACTTTGTGCTCGAGTTACTGTTCGAACCGATGCCTCTGTTTCCTGTTCTTGCAGGGAAGATTTATTTTATTTTATTAAATTTGAGATAATCTACTACTAATAAAGCGCAAACGTCATCGTGTGTGTATCCCCTGGCGAGAGTGACAGAGATACTCTCTTGGGCAGACACGCAGAGGAGGGAGAGTGGCAGAGACTCGCCACCCTACAACGATTACGAAACGAATCGATGGAACGTGAGAAAAGAGACAAAACGCCGCCGTAGGCGATGAACGACGCTCTTCTGGTAACAACATACAATACAAACGTAACACACAGGCTACTGCTGCGGATGGCTGTGCAAGGCTGGAGTATCCATGACACGGCATTCTAACACTACAGAAAAGGGGGGTATCACTTTACATATCGAACTGCAAACTCGAAACTTGACAGGTTGCTGAAACATATAGCTATCCTCATTCTGAACAATGGGATTAATTTTTGAATTTTCCCGCGTTGTCGTATTCGCGATATGTTTCAGAGATTTTTTTGCGAAAGTTGCGAAAGTGATTTGCAGTTCGAATACGGTAACGCGGGAAAATTCAAAAATTAATCCCCTTGTTCACCCTTATCTGGAGACAACAAAGGGGGTGAGAACGCTGTGATGGCTACCATAATGGTGAGAAATCTATTTTCAATAAGCTCTAAAAATCATTGAAAATTCGATTCAACCTGTGTGATTTTGTGACATGCTAATTGACGCATATCGGCTAACGAATTGATTTGTGCCTCTCATTATTAATATTGTTGAAGGGCGCGATAGCAATGTTGGAAAGCCTCATTAGTGCTGCAATCGTCGTGTGCTGCGTTTATCGGCATCAAACGATGCTCCGATCCGACCACCCACTGAAGATGAGCAATGTTCGAAATAATGGTCTCTTCATTTGGCACATCCTTTCGCCTGCCTGACCGGTGAAACTCACTGCAGGTATCTGCACTCGATCGCGCACAACGCCATTCTGCTGTCCATAACGACAGCCTATCGCCAATTCGTGCTCGACCTTGTCAGATGCGAGTGGGCCAGGGCGAGTAAAGTGCGTGTTTTAGTCATTAGTTGGGTGAAATCGGTTGCATCACAGGGAATATCAGATAGTGGAGGCGGCTACGTGCAAGGGATCAAGCCAACATCTTAACTCTAATTCTTATTTTCAAAACATCGATCATTCAACAGTAATAGTCATCATTATTTCAACGGTAGACATCGAGGTTGACGAATAGTGAGACTTTTTGTGGACCACGCCGTCCATTTTAATAATAATTATCGTTGCAGAGGAGATTGTACACAGTTACGATGGAAAAACAATGAGTTAGAGAAGCAAAAATTAGATGACGTGCGCGACTTCCGACGTCGCTACGCTGCTCGCTGTGATCGCCGTCACCAGCGTCACGTGCTTCTTTCTGTTGTGCGCGAGCGCCGCAGGGAAGTGGAAGAGGATGATGATGAATCTGCAAAGAATCGACTCATTTTATCAAAAAAATTATATTTTATACATAAAAAAACTTTTTTAATAGCTCACGCATCCAGAATATTCGTCACAATCCATATGGCCGAGCAGACAATCTGCAGATCTGGCGAGGTCGTGCCCGGGAAAACGAAGAAGAACACAATGTTCACGGTGGTGGTCGGAATGCACTGGCAGAAACTCTGAAAAGCTCTTTTTTGCAATTTCGAAATGTCTCCCACCTGCAGAATGAGCCGCGTCTCGGCGCGCCGATTCATGTGCACTTCAGTTTCGGTAATCTGAAAAATCTGATATAATTCTCTGGTGAGCGAGCATTGCGAAATGAGAGAATCAAGCCATTCGCACCTTGGACTTCTTGAACAGGATGAACGAGAAGGTGATCGAGTCTAGCACCCAAATCAGGCCAAGCTCACCCGTCGACCAATACAACTCAAAGTACCTGAAAAGAGACAAGAAATGATCACATTTCGAAAAGCAGAAATGCGAATCTTCATCTCTTAATGTTGGACCTAGTGCGAATCACATTCTTCCGATTTCTATTGACTCATTTACCGACTCTTGATACTTTCTCGTCAATGGGGTCAATGATTCGCATTTCAATTCAATTTTCCTTACTGAACGTAGAACTCGGTCCATGGCGAGTCCGTCATATGCCAGATGAAGGTGTCCCGGTCGTACGTCCAGTACAGATTGACGTCTGCAGCTTCGAATATCGGTCCGGCTCTCTCAATTTCGCACGCTCTCTCGTCTCTCTGACTGGTCAGAGATAAAATCATGGCATTTCATGGTTGACCTATTCAGAAGAAAACAAGGTAATGGGGTAGCCATTTCACTGACAAATGAACTTCTCGCTCAGCTGACTATCGCTAATTTGTCTTTCAGTAATGCCATGCAATAGCGGAAACCCGATTCATTAAACAAATTATGAATTTAAAAAAAATACCAAGAATCATCATTTGAAGCGTGTGCCAAATCGTAATGATCGCACACACGAAAAGAATCTTTGGGGTGGCGTTTCTCCAGGGCTGAGGGGGTATTTTCGAAATGATTTTTTGATGAATTGTGAAAGACGAATACCTGCCGCAAATGAGGAAAGACGATGTAGACAAATCGATTGACTGCGAACAAATCGTGCATAGCGCCGGAGTAGTGGTAGCAGATCTCGCACATCTCAAAATTATGTTTATTTCGAAATTTAGTTATCATTCTTACGAAACAAATAACAATGTTGATCGTCGAGCTATCCGCTGGTGCGTAGTCTTTCGGAATCAAGCAGTAGATCGTCGACAATGTAAGTAAGGACAGATCAGCCAGCATCTGGTACTTGCATAGTAAGCCGAATCTGTAAGAACGTCATTTTAGTCGTTGAAAAATTAAAAAATAATACGATTCTCGCAGCGTTTTTGACTTGTGAATCGTCCATAGCGCAAGGCAGCAACACGAACTTCCGACGATGAATGTCTGACAGAAAAAGTTCGCACTTATTAGATTCGATATGCATACCGATAGCACAAATCCAGTTGCGAAAACGACCATAAAGATGCTGGTGGTTTTCTGACGAAATTCTGGTTCCCGGTGTGACTACGCTAATCACCTTTTGAAGGTGGAAGCAGAGGCAAATGTTTGATATCACAGATATCATCAGAAGATGTCGTCTTATATTCTTTACTTTTACATCATCATCATCATTTCTTGTCGACTCTTCGATTCACGCGATAACCTTTCCACTACAGTGGTTTACCGAGATGATCCGAGATTCATGTAATGAGCAAATAAATGGTCGTGGGTTTGAATCAACGCGATCATGCAGATGCTTTGTGACGAATTCATTGTTTCTTCAATGAGTGCTTGCGGTGAAATTTACATTTTACCAATTTCTTACCAACAACGATAAAACTTATTTTCAGTGTACTGGCTGCAATAAACGTTCCTTTCTGCACCCGACTTTCTCTCTCGTTTTCTCTCTTTTCGTGTAGATTCTCCTGTGAGGGAACACAAAAGGGGGGAGGCTCTCGCAAATCTGATTATCTCGCGCATATTTCCCGATGGACTTTTTGCAAAAGAGTTGCGAGAATCCCGAGAGAGAAAGAGAGAGATGCGGGTTGCCGTCCCTTCCCATCCCTTCTCCCTAGCACATGGCTGCGCACTTCTAGTAGAGCTCTCCCCCGTTCTCGCACCCGCCCGTCCGTTTGCTTCTCTCACACCCCTCAACTGTAGCAACTGTGCGGATACATCTTTTTGTTTTAACCGCGTGAAGCCATGTATCTTGTTGTGACTGAATTCATTTCTCATCTTCATTCCAATATCTTGTGCACAGAAATCTGAAAATAATTAAGCAATTTTTTTTGCAGAGACGTAGTGGCTAATTTCCTGAATTCTTGCGAGACTTCCCCTTCCTCTCTCTCTACTTTGCTTGATGCGTCTTAGCTCTTCCTCCCCCAGTCATTCCTTTTTCGCTTTCAATTCCAATCTTAATCTTCCCTGCCTCTTGCCTCTTAGTCTCGTCGAGTCTACCTCTTGAGCCGAATTTCAGGAATTCCCAAGTGTCCTTAGGCTAGGAAGTGATGCCTTCAATGGAGGAACGCCTTCGCCGAGAAAGGATCAAATTTCAAAATAGTATGATTAATGAATGCCGTATTTTTTAAATCTCGAGTTATTCGCTTCAGCAAACATCGACCGGAACCCGGAACAGGAATACGCACTGCCCCTCGCTTATGAGGTTTCCTTTCTCTATCTTGTTTGGTAGAGCATCTGAACCGTCTTGAAGATCTTTATTTTATTTTTTTTCTCAGATCGAGCGAGCCATGTATGTAGTGGCCATACTTTTCGGCATCATCGCATCAGTTTACACGGTTTGCAAATTTCGACAAAGCTGCCAGGAAAATTTGGTGAGTTATTTCATAATTTGACCAAAACATTCCCCTAGCACTGAAAAGGCATTTTTTTCATGAAAATCGGGATGATGAAATAATATCTTGAGGCCATCTACACTATGCCTGTGCGACAGAATCGCCGCTTTGCAGAGCGTCGCCGCCCGCCTTCTCTCGTACAAGATCTCACTCTCGGTCGCTGACGTTCTAATCCTCTTCGTGTACGCGCCAACTCAAGTCTTGTGGATCACGACGTTCTGGGTTGGTCTACCGGCTCTCAATCAGGGTTGTCGAGAAATGAAGAATCCGCCTCTTCCTTGCTCGTCGTACGGACCGGAGCTCGCAGAAGGTAGAGGCGGATGCTTCTCAACTAGAGCTCGAAATCCGGGTTGCCGACTCTTCATTCCGCACATTCTCTCGCCCGGTCGACCGGTGAGAGAGTGGGCAGAATGAAGAGACGATTACCCGTATTTCGCAATCTACCCTATCTAGTGGTACGGCGGCGACTTGCTGTGTCGTCTGTACAAGTTTGCGACGGCATTCGCCTTTTATCTGACCGGCAACATGCAGGTAACTTTTTTGCTCAGTGTAAACGCTTCAACGAATTTAGTTTTTAGGTGTTGATAGCTTTCGATCGTCTGGTGACTATGACACATCTCACAGAAGTGCGCGCGAAAGGAGTAAGTTGGATGTTTGAAATTCGATGCTTGATTTGGCTTGAAATCCATCTCGGAAAACTACCAAAATGAGAACACCTACAGTAATTTCTCGCGATTAGTGTTTGATGAACGCATTAGTTTACCATTTGCACACAACTTCCTGCTTTCACCACTTCTTGTAGTTTTGCTTAATCGCTTATTTTTGCTTTGCAGACCAGCAGCTACAATTCATCTGTTTTCTTGGCCATATCATGGGCGTTCGCTCTCTTAGCTTCCGTTCCTCAACTGCTCATCTTCAAGCTCATCTACGTCAACGGTGACGTCGACAGCCCGCAGTGCTCCTCTGTCTGGTCGGTAATTTAGCCAAATAATTGTCCCTCCTGCAATTTCCGGGCCTTCCTGGTCCCGTGCCAGGCCCGCCCCTCGCCTCGGCAGGGCCTAGGAATCGCATTAATCTTTTGATTTCGTCGGTGCAACGGGCTAGAAGTCGGACAAAATCTCTTAGCTTTTTGGAAGAGAAAGGGCAGGGGGTTCTCAATGCAAATGTATGCTCACTCAGGAACGAATACAGCATTCTCTACGAGAATGAGAATTCAGAGAGTATGCAAACAAAGTAAGATCAGAAATTGAATGCTAACATGAAGCATTATTTTAGACAAATTCATCAGCTATCAATTCTTCTATCGAAGAAGATTGGATTATCATGCAAGAATGGGAGAATGTAGGATCAGCAAACAATAATTTTTTTAAATATAATATTTTTCAAGGTGTACAATATTGTTCACATTTCGATGATGTGCATTGTTCCCTATCTACTCGAGCTCATTCTCTACGCCCTTATCATTTCCGTTCTCTCCGACACGAAAAAAGGACAGTTCTCCGGTTTCGGACGATTCCTTCACGAGTAAGGCACATATTATTTTCGTCTGTGAGGCTGGACTGTCACGAACGTTTCAGGAAAATTCTGCGAGTCTGCCATTCTAAGAGAAAGGGTATCCAGAGAGATCGTCCAAACATGTTTGTTCGCAAATGCGACTTCGAAAATGATACACACCGTTTGCAGAGTGGTCATGCTAGAAGACGCTCGCGCTGATGCTCCAGTGCATTCCATTTTGACACGACACCTGTCGAAAAGTGCTGTAAGTTTTGAAAATGTTGTCAGAAATGCCAGACAATCTTATCGCTCAGAACTCATCCCCAAGTCGTGAGCATCGCAACAATATATTGCACGCTGTTCCTGGAGGAGGGAGACGAACGACGATTGCTGTGGATGGACATGGTAAAATAAAGTGGGATTCATAGTCGGAAAAAGCTGATGGATCACTCCATTTATGCGGCGCACTGACTAGCGCTCGACCGGCTGAGCGAGTAAGTAGAATGAAGAGAGTGACCCATCAATTGTCGACTATGATGGGACATAAGACTGACGAATTGAGCGGGCACGTTTACTTGCAGGGGCTTCTGGCTTCACCATTACATCTCATTCCATGCATGACCTGCCGACGACTCGCTCCCCATCACTGGTACGATTCCACATGAAATGTCCAGACGACACGTATCATCTTTAGGAAGTCTCTCGTATTCATCTTTAGGAAGTCTCTCGTATTAGTAGTTGTCTAGCAGTCTTTCCTAATTTTACATATTGCAAACCAAGTATTTAATTAAGTTCGTTTTCAGGATGCTCCCTGGGTGCACACGGTTACTACTGTGAGGAGAAACGCGAAGAGAAAGGTGCCCTTTAGCGAAAAAAACAAATTGATACATTGAAAGATCACCAAATTCAGGCATTTCTCATGCTGTCGTGCAATCTCATTCTCTGGCTGCCCTACTGCTTCCATGCGATCATCTCAACCTTTGTCGAACTGAACTACTTCCACTTCCAATTCGCCTGCGCACTGGTCGTCTTCAATGCTATCACGAACATTTTGCTGTAGCTTCATCTTTCTTGCATTGCAGTTCCATAAATAATATCATTTGCACACCCCACATTTGTGGGTGCCGCTGCACGAAAATCAAATAGCCAAGTGGGTTTAAATTAAGCCGATGCCACAATGAGATTGTGAAGGCCTCGTTCTCAGCAGGGGCACTTTAATTCCGCAAGAGCAAAAGTGAGAGTCTTAAAGACGGAGAGGCTAAAGTATATTTTCTACAAGACAATTCTCAATTGTGGAGGTTTTTCGATGTGTCTTCTCTTCTCGACGTTTGACGCGATTGCCACTACAGTGGGCTATGATATTTCATGCACTTGGATAGATTTGATCCGAGTGGCTGAGTTCATGGAGATGCATTCATGACAGCGACACTTTTGAAATTTCCAAGCCCCGTGTTCCCATTTGCACTTATATTGCACTGAGACATGCTTGGCACAGAAAGGTGCTAATCATATGAGACAGCGGGGAGGGGAGTTGAGAGACAAGTAAATTGGCACGCGCCTCCGCTCGTCTATGATTACTTTCGCGTGAAATTTCTCAACGGAGCGAGAAAACAACCTCCTGCTGTTTAATATGACTTGCAACAGAGTGGTTGATAAAAGTTGACGGGTCTTTTTTCAAGCTTTTCAATTTCAGATGTTAGTTTCTATTTGATGCCGACGCCGGTCGCTGTGTCCGCACTGCACTACTCGCTGTGCGCATGCGGCATGCTCGCCAATGTGGTGCTACTTGGCGTAATTGCAGCGCGCACGCCCAAGGAGATGAGGTGAGTCTGGCCTGTATCAGTACTTTTCACAACCTGATTTGGCAAGCACCAAAGGAGGATTTCCGGGATTTTCTTCGTGTTATGTAAAATTTCAAGAAGCGCATTGAGAACCTACGGCGTGGTGCTGGCTGCTGCAGCAGTCGTCGGCTCGCTGTCGCTCGCCACTCGCTGTCGCTCGCCACTCGCTGCGTCACCTTTGTCAAGTGCGTTTGACATTTGTCAGTTCGGCCAGATCTCATCTCATTTGTCAAGATACAGTTACCATTGACTAGTCAATTGCAGGATGGAAGTAGGCCTGATCGAGGCGTTCGTCGGTCCGTGCACCTCTGCTGGCTCATTCTCGGTCTGTTTCTACCTCTACGCACTGTCGATGGCCGGCCCATCCTTCATTGCCCTGCACCTCACACTCTGCTTCTGCTACAGGTGCATTAGTATTTGCGCTCGAAATACGTAATACAAAATAAAATGATATTATCGCCACGTTAACACTAGCACATTATTGTTCTTAGAGCAGTTCAGACCTGGCAATTCTTTTACTCTCCCTTATCTGCCGTCTGCACCTTCATGAATAGCCATTTAAGACTGTACACCATTCGCTGCGGCGCTCCCAGTATCCGACCGACCGTCGCAGCGTTATGCGTCGTTTCCCTTCCTCCCATGGCCAATGTGGTATATGCGAGTACATTACGATCAACTTTTCAATCTCCAAGCCGGTCCAGCTAATTTCGAAAATCAAAAAATCATCGCCTGCGCGAAAAATCATCGCCCAGGTCATCATCGCCTGCGCGGACGTGGATCATTCATCGGCAATCACTGATGAGCTCGCTCGTCTGAACCGCGCCGTCGAACCGTCTTACATTTACTATGGTGAGTACTGTTATCCAAATGAGGAATTCACCTCTTTATTTCACGCGCACTCTCGTAGCCTGGACCGATTTGAGAGTATGTAAAATGAAGCGAAGATTACCCGTATTTCTAAGTTTTAACTTCAATTTTCAGCCTCCGACGTGCAGCTCACCATGATCATGGCGAAAATCGTAATAGCGGCGCACGGCATCGTCTACATGGTCATTATCACCATGCTCGTGCTTGTTCTGAAAGCCCTCGCTGCTGCGTCGAAAGAGATGAGCGAGCGACGAAGGAAGATTCATAAGGACATCGTAAAGGTATTTTCGAAATATTTTGGCATTTTTTATGTTGTTTATCCATATTTCGCAATATCTTATCATTACTGAGAATGTGTGAACTGTTGAGACAGCGTAAAGAACCCTGTAACGAGAAATGTTCATGATTCAGGGACTTGTAATCCAGGCGTGCATGCCCGCGATCAATCTAGCCTCTGTTCTGCTCTACGCAGTTGACGAACACTCAGAATTCGCCGGGCATGAGTCACTGGTAAAGAATTTGGATATGAATGAAAACAAGAATGTCGATGCTAACCCTGAGACATCTCTCTTCATTTCACATGGTCTCTCATCTGTGAGTAAAAATGAGAAAGGGGAACTAGTAAATTATAAAAATATGAACTATTTAGCTGTTCGAGCTGCTAATCTCACTCAATCCCGTGGTCACGCTCTACTTCATCCAACCTTATCGAGCGTTCGTTTAAAAAAATATTTTTTTATTTTTAATTATTAAAATTATTCGTATATGCAGAGCACTGGTGAGCACTAAAAGCGCTAAAAGGCTCACTTCCCCGCTCCTTCAACACAGACCATGCGCCTATCGGAATTACGCATAACTTGTAGAAATAAGCTCAATAAAAAAAGCCGACCTTGATTGTCATCTCTCTATCCTTCTCTACAGACGAGGCTCTTATCGCAATAACGCTCTATTCGAAGACGCTCAATAAAGTGCTTTGGCACTTCTGCTGTGTCATTTGTTTGTCATCTCCGCCAATCACTGCAGCGCGTCTGACACGCGCCAGACCGTACAATCTTTTTTTCCGTTTTTTGCCTGGTCCCATGATAATTTCCCGCCCGAATCAAATGTATTCCTATCGATTCCATCTCTAATGTCCTCACTGTGCACCCACTAACGCGTTCTGTTCACCTGACCATCTCGTTTCTCTCTTAGCGTTTCGTAGTTTAGACGTGTTTGTCCCTGGAGACGAGTAGAGTTTGGTGAGCGGGGAAGTAATTTCTCCCCCCACATTCACGATGCAACAAAAAATTCTACCGTGTGTCATGGCATGCGAAACGTTCACGTTGTGCCGAAACCGGAAAAAAATGTATTTGTACATTACGGACAACCATTTTAGCCGGGCTGTAAATAATTTTTGAAATGAATAAATTGCAATTGAACAATGACCTTGATACGTGAAATACATGTCAGATAAATGATAAACGAGACAGATAAACGCAACGATTTGGGATTCATTTCGAAGTCATGTCCATACTACACAAACTCTGACTTCAGGCATCGCAGCTCACGGTAGCAACCACTCTTGCTTTGAGCGGTGAAACGTGAGAGTCAGCAGAAATTCTTTGTATGGGTGCAAAGTGATTGCTGGTCCGTTAGGACCCTCGTGCCTTCACATTCTGAACCCTTCGAGGAGATCTGTTTTTCTGCCACACCAACAACAATGCCTGCTGGAGTGAGGACCACCCTGCTGCTTATTATTGCACAGGTAATTAAAGTTGAAGACTAGTCATATCATATCATATTTATCATATTATCGCTATCGTGATGCTCTGATAACGGACAGATGTTGGATAGCTGACATGTGTCCTTGTATCTAGCCGGTTTGATTTGGCCGTTTAGACTGTAATCAGCATGCCGGATTCGATGTGTTTCAACGATGAGACTGACTCGGCAAAGCCGTATGCGGCTCGACCCGTTCTGAACACGTCGCAGCAAGAAACGAGGCGCGCTTGCGAGGTGGCGTGTGCGGATAATCAACTGGTCAGTAATTGTGCTTAGGGATGGCTTTGCAAGCAACCGTCTCTTCATTTCGCGTTCTCTCAAGCGGGTCAGAGAGGCGAGAGAGCGTGCAGAAGTCCTGACCTGAAGAAGTGACACGTTTACAGTGCAAGGGCATCTCCTACAAGGATCCCACTTGCTTGCTCCTTGGCGATCCGACGAATGAGGCGTCCTGTCAGGGTAACAAGGTCGTTGTCGCGACCAAGTCACAGACCTGTGGAGGTATTTAAATTCATGTTGGAATGGATACAATGATTTTTTTGTAGGTCGTGGCGATCTCACAACGAATTTCGGCACGGATCCGTGCGTTGAGCGACTCTTTCCCTTGGAAACGACTATAGACTCGCCGATGGTCTGCACTAGGGACAGTCGCAACCTCGTCGTACGGTGCGTTGTGGGCAAGGCTGTTGTGAATCCGTGAAAAAAATGCACAATGGAGACTGCTATCTTTAAATTGCAGTGCCATCAATGAGACCGGCGCGCGAATAACGATCGACAACGACAATAATAATGTGTGTCGCCTGTCGAGTTCACCTTGTCGTTACATGCAATTTTAGGTGCTCTCATACGACACAGGCAGAAAAATGTGGAAGATCTCGAATGCGCTGCTGGCTTGGTCGGTCTGGGTGGTGGCCGCCAGCTGCGCTAACACGATTGATAGTGAGATAGTGGACTTTTTATTTTCGAAAATAATTTTTTAAAAACAAGGATTATACGCTGAATTCAGACGGCAAGTGCAGTTGCACGCCCCTTCCTATGATGGATCCGGGCCGCTATGCAATCGACGGTGGAATTCCAGCATTCACAGGCATTCTGAATGGAGCGTGCGAGTACAGCAATTATCGCTTAACGTAATTTGTTATTAATTAAAATTTATATGAGGCCGTTCGCGAGAGAGTCGAGCAAGGGCTGGCACAGCTCAGAAAGGTCGATTTTATGAAACTCCGGGATTTGGGGTTCTCGAGGGTGCTGATGACGATGGGCACACTCATTTTTCATATTGAGCCTCCGTTCGCTCCAGATGACGTCACGTCGAAAACGGTTATTGGACGATTTCTCAGCCCACGAGGCCGCAAAAATTAAGTGAAAATGTTTCCCGGGGTAGAATTTGACGCTGAACACGACTGTCCAATTCATTTTTCACCAACTTTATTAATTATTATTAAAAATACAACTCTTTGCTCATTCATTTATGTGTGGTCTCTCATGGCTAGATCGGACCGGAATGTCAAGAAGACCACTGAGTTAAAATTTCTGAAAATTCCAGGGTCAGATCTCCGAGAAAATCAACTTACAGTATAACCCGCTTGTAAGTAAATTTGGCCATAGTTCCCTTGATTATCGGATTCCTTTGATCTACCCGAGTCTCCACATCGAGAGAGGGGAGAGAGCATAGGGAATCGAGAGGGAGCAGACAAGCAGACAGAGATGGGAAGAGATCAATCGGAGGAGACTCGGGTAGATCAAAGAAAGGCGATAATCAAGGGAAGGATGGTCTGATTTACTTACAAGACGGTTGCACTGTAAGTTAATTTTCTCGGAGATTCGACCCTGGAATTTTCTGAAATTTTAACTCTGTGGCCTTCTTG
>LS557912.1:268808-323042 GCA_900490775.1 Pristionchus maxplancki
CCTCGCCGAAAATATTGTGTTGTGTGTCTGGAGGCGAAGGAGGAGGATGGTGGGAAACCTCGCCGAAAATATTGTGTTGTGTGTCTGGAGGCGAAGGAGGAGGATGGTGGGAAACCTCGCCGAAAATATTAAAATACGCTGAGTAAAAAGAGAATTAAAGTCCTCAAGAAAGCCAAAAAAGAGCCGGACTATCAAGGATCATCGACGGGAGCTGCCGAACTGTTGAATCACTGTGATTATTGATTGCATTTATGGTCTTTTTACCTTCCCCTCCTCATTGCCCCATCACGACCGATACATTTATGTGAGAGAAGTGAGAGTGATGAGAGTTTTAAATTGATTTGTATAAACAAACATTTTACTTTTCAGAGCACACTATTTAAAAATAATAATATTATTAATTGCAGATACGATGCGAGCACGAAGGAATTGCTTGAGAGATTGACGAGAGAGATGCGAGAGGCGCGCATTTTCGACTTCTTTTGCCGAGCTTTTCGAATTGCTTTTGGCTAAGCATATATATTTATATCAAGCTCTTTCGATCCAATCAACACTTTTGATAAAATTCTTTTGTTTCTACATGTTATTTTCTCATACATTGCACAGTTATTAATCATTTTTGGCGGGACAACTTGGGAAGTGATTATGTCGGATGTTCACTTGGCTAATTCGCATTGGTACTTGGCCGTGATGTATCGCAACGCGATACTGCTGTCCGCAGGACCTAGCGTTCGAAGAACGCTAGTCCCATATACTTAGACGCAAAGTCGTATTTCTCGTACGCTTTTTCTCGGGCGTTTAATTGAGTTATGCGAGGGACAAGGGCGAGAGGGGAGAGGACAGGAGGATTAGTGAGAGGCGAGAGGGGGAATTGGGGGAGATTAGACAGGATAATCCCATATACTTAGACGCAAAGTCGTATTTCTCGTACGCTTTTTCTCGGGCGTTTAATTGAGTTATGCGAGGGACAAGGGCGAGAGGGGAGAGGACAGGAGGATTAGTGAGAGGCGAGAGGGGGAATTGGGGGAGATTAGACAGGATAATTTGATTTACGCAATTCAATTATCGAGTCATTGTGAGTCTGTTCGGGTGAGAGGAGTGGTCACTTCTCATTCATCGAAAACGTTGTGCGGCTGAGAGGAGAAACGCGGAGTGGATATTGTGAGTGTTGATGTTATTTATATTGTTGTTTTGAAATTCAGCGAGGAAGCGGTTGAATATTGTGATCTTTGAAGTTGGATAAAAAAATCAGTCGGTTTCAAGCTGTTCGTAATATTGAACTATTCAGATCTACCTCGCACTTCTTCTTTCTACTGCACTCAAGCGCATCCGGACGACATTATTCAAGCCTAATATCAACGGCATAACAGTCTAAGACTACCAACCTATTTTTAATTATTTTGTTTATTTAACAATTTGAATTTTAATTAGTATTAATATAAGTGATTAATAATAATAATTAATTAATAACAACAATGAAGGCGAAAATTGCATTGGCAATTCTCTCCTTCGTTATGGTCGCAGGAGACGACAAGAAGAAGAAAAGAAAGAATGAAGAATGCAATGACATCTCTTTCCAGATGCCATCTTCTTCAGACAAGGAGACGGACAAATTGAACAAAAGCATGAAGACAATCAAGAATGCGACCGATTCAATCACTGGGAAGGAGAGAGATCTGAAGGATTTGTGCGGTAACGAATGCATTGTGAACGACATTGTGGACATGGCTTCCGAGGAAATTCTTGAGATGACTGGACGTCAGGGTTCCACGATTCTTGTGAAGACTGACTTTTTCAATATGATCGAGAATTTAATTACCATGGCCAAGTCTGACAATTTCTCGATCAGATTGACGGAAACCTCACCGAAACTGAACCCTGACGCCCAGTTCGACGTCGTACTTTCGAACTACGTGCGTGGTATTACTGTCGATAAGCTGAACAACTCCGATCGTGTGGTATTCATGATCCTTGATCACCACGTTCGCTTTCACTACTACATCGCCGTTTTTGTGAAAGCAACGGGAGTGGTTCATATTTACGACAGTTTGCCAACAAACGAATTCGAGAAGTATGGCTGGACCACTCGAGTGATCAGTCTGTCTCTGCTGGCAATGAATTACAGAATCAATCGAGTCGAGTTCGGAGCATGCCACAAGCAACCGGACAACACTTCCTGTGGAGTGTACGCGCTGAAACATCTCGAGTGTTTGATGATGGACGAAGATTTGCCGATGAACGGATTCAATTTGGCTGAGTACCGTAAGACTATTTACGACTGGGTCGCACCCAACTTCGAGGAGGCTATTGCCCGTGAGAGAACTCGCTTGAACGAGGCAAGGGCATTCGTATCCGGGGTCACGTCCAATCGTTCGCCCGACGCAGCGACTGAAAAGAAAAAGAGAAGGACGGACGTGACCTCGGATATCGTGTCCGAAAACGTGCGAACGGAAAATATTCATAGCCTGTTTAACAAAAAGCTCGACTTTTCGAAGTGTGTGAGCGAAATTTTGATGGAAGCTAAACAGGCTATGAATAAGAAGGTTGCTGAACCAGTGAAGTTTGACTTGAAACTGGTCAAACCCGAACCAATGGAGTGTGATGAGGACCTCCCTCCCGTTGCTAATGATCCTCTTTGCACGGATTTCATCGACATGCCTGACGAGAACAACGAGAACAACGAGAACAACGAGGACGATGACGAGGACAACGGCAACAATTTCTACGATGATGAGGACGATTACGTGGACGAAGATGCACCGGCTCTGATGAAGATTAACCTGAGTTCTTGGTTGACTTTGAACGGAACTAGATGGCTAAACGACGAAGTGATAGATGCATTCATGTGTGGAACCTTTCGAAATTACCGAAGGTTCATGAGTAGAAACCTCTTCAAAAAACTGAAGGGAGTTAGAAGAACAGTTCTCCCCATTTTATCGGGTTTCTTCACGAGAAACCTGACGGGAAAAATTTTGAGTCATGAATGCGTGTACGACTATGACTTCGTTGTTTTCCCGTACATGACTTCCAGCCACTGGAAGTTGTGTGTTTTCGAAACTGCGAAAGAGAAGGCGATCATTTTTGACTCGCTTTCCTGGCCGTTCACGAACGCCGAGAAAACGCAAATCACGAAAATTTGGAACGACATTCGTGACGACGAAGACTGCATGGGCAAGCCGAAACTGACTTTCGAAGTGAATCCGCCTGGGCAGTTCTTGAAACAAAAAGACAGTTTCAACTGCGGAATTTACGTGTGCATTCATGCGTTTTATTTTCTCGGCGGGCGTAAACTTCCAGCAACTGTAGATTTAGTACAAGAAAGATCAATGATGTTGAATCAGATTATGGATTCGGAACTGGTGGATGTGTTGGACGAGAGCGGGAAGACTCTCGACTGCAGAGAGATGATGAAGATAAGGAAGAGGGACAAACCAGCAGCGGACAAGTGGTTTGAAGACTACCAAGCAGGGAAGTTTAAGACCACTAAACGTGTTGTGAAGGCAATGCCTTCTACGTCAGTGATCAATATCGACGACGATATTGAAATGATCGACGTTTCTGAGCAACCGGAAATGTCTGTTGCGAGCAAGAAAGAGCCCTCTACTGAGATTAATCCAAAGAAAACTGCAGTGAAATCGAAGGGCAAGCAGCCGAATCCCACTGAAGCAACAAGCAGTGAAACCAACCACAATGTGAAGATGAAGCCGGAACTGATAGATGAGTTCTTTGAGAAAATTACAGCAAAAGAGATGAACAGTTTCGTCTTTCCTGTCTCTGCTTGGTCTACCGAAGGAATCATTGAAAAAGTTCAGAGACTGGCTGATCCTCTGATCAAGTTCAAACGACTCGTGATTCCTTTTGTTGAAGAAGGATTCTACACTGTGCTGTTCGTAGAGAAGGACGACAAGAAGCGCAATTGGAAAGGTTCTTTGTACGACCCAAAGAACGAAATTTTGAGCAAGGGAATTCGCGAGGGTGCCAAGAAAATGCTTGAAAAGTACGGTATCAAGGGTGCTACTGTCAAAATTGTCAAAGAGAAACTGCTCCAACGACACGAACACTTTTCAGGAATGTTCATTTGCAGCAGATTAGTGGGCGTTCTCACAGGGAAGTACGAGAACGACATCGAAGAGCAGAAGAAACTCGTGGAGAACGTCTTGGACCACGGTGTCATTCCGTGGTTACAAGACCTTGATGTGGACTGCACCCAGCAGTCTTCCCACTGTGGAAACTCACAGACTACGCACCAGAAACAAGAGGCTGAGAGAATGAAGAAGAGGCGAGAGTCTAAGGAGGGTGTGTACGAAAGTGAGAAAGCGACTAAAAGGGAGATCTACTCTAAAAAGAAACACGGTAAGGTCAGAGTGTACATGAGAAACGAAGCGGCGTTCCACAAGAACAAACTTCCCGCCCCTTTCGAGTTTGAGGAGTTTGTTCTCTGCACTTACTGCAAGGCGAAACGGTTTCCCAAGGAGCCACCGAGTTTTTGTTGCAAGGAGGGATCAGTCATGATCCCGGATGAGCTCATGACTACTCCCGAGTGCATGAGGACTGTGAGAGAGTACTTGATGAGTGCGATTGGAAAAACTGCAATGGAGGCAATCCGACAAATTAACAGTTTTCTCGCTTTTGTAGGTGCAAACTCGCAGTTTCTCTCAAGGAAGGACCTACCAGCAGGAGGACCGGTGCCCGTCATTCTGCAAGGAGAATACCTCAATGGAGTTTGCAACTTGGGTGCAAAGGATGACGGTCAGATGAAATTTGCCCAGTTGTCCTTCTGTTCGGAGAGCACGGCTCTTTCCAATTTCATTGCCTACTTTGGCGGAAACCGGAAGAAACTTTCGAAGTCGGTCGAAAACACGTTCCTTGCTCTCCGAAAAGTGATCCAAGACAACAACCCGTTTACGAAAGCGTACCAAGCGATGCACGAGATTATGTCTGACTTGATCGAAAAATGCGAAAACGAGGACAGAAAGTTGCCTCATGTCATGATGAGTTTGAAAGAGAAAAGAGAGTTGGACAAATCCTTGCATCACTTGGCGAACGGCTCTCACCCTGGCACAACGACCAAGCCAGTTATCGATAATCAAGTGTTTGCCATCTACACTACAGAGGACGGGGGACTGGACTACGACGCAATCGCAAGAGGCACCTTCGTCTTCCCGAGGCACAGCATGCAACGGAAGTGCCTGAACATCGTACCATGGAGCGCCAATTTCTATCCGTTGAAGTTTCCCTTTTTGTTTTTTGACGAGCAACCCTTTAACATGGGTTTGCAAAAGATAAACTCGAAGGGAAAGCTTAAATCCGACGACAAAAAGCTGAGCTCTCGAGAAATTGCAGTTGGTCTTCTGAGACACTTTGGAAAGATTGAGAACCACCGAGTGCTCGGTTACGGAAAGCTTACCCAAGAGTTTGTCATTAGTTTGGAAGCGAGAGACGAGTTCGAAAAACTGAGCTACATGAGGAAAATTCAACTTGACAGAGGAATGCTGAAGGGAACGACGGTCAACGCCCATCGAGAGTACGTGGAGAGTGAACTGGCCAAGAGCGGAATCAAGCTGGGCACCTACGTCACGATGACTAGCACGTATCCCGGTGGGCGTGCTCACAAAGACAAGAGTTATCACGACTCTATGGCTATCAACCGGCGACTAGGGCAGAGTCACCTGTTTATCACTTTCACCAGCGGGACGTCGTGGGATCCGATTATTAAGAGTTTGGCACCCAACAACATCCCTTACGACGATCCGATGATGTTAGTGAGAACATTTGACATTGTCTTCAAAGAGCTGAAAAAGGATTTGTTCGAGAGAGGTGTGCTTGGAAAAGTGAAAGCACACATTCTCTCGAAAGAATTCCAGAAAAGAGGCATCCCTCACGCTCACATTTTGATGACTCTCGAGAAAGGAATAACTGAGGACATGATCGACCAGTTGATCAGTGCTGAGTTTCCTACAATAACTGGCCCAGAATTTGAATCAGAGTCAGATGAGGAAAAGGAACTTCTTCGTCGAGTGTTCGAAGTGGTCAAGAAGAACATGATTCACGGACCATGCGAGAACGACGACGGCACTCGATTCAAGTGCAGGATCGGATTCAAAGGCGCACACCTTCAGTGTGCGAAAGGGTACCCCAAAAAGTTTAACGAAGAAACTACTCTGCAAAACGGGAAGTTCGCTAACTACAAGCGGTCGAAAGACGGCCCTAGCGTAGTTTTGAAGGGAAAGAATGGAGTTACCTCAATCGCGACTAATCGACATGTGGTGCCCCACAACCGTTGGCTCCTTGCGAAATACGGGTGCCACATAAACGTCGAAGTAGTCTCGAGTGTGGAATCGCAGCGATACATTTACAAGTACTTCTTCAAGGGTTTCGACCAATGTATCGCTGAGATAAAAACTCTTCTTTCCTCTAACGGTGACTTGTCGAAAGTCCCTGGAATGAGGAAGGACAAAGGCGAATGGGTGTACGACTACGACGAAACGAAAATGTACATGATGTGCAGAGTCAAAAGTGCACCCGAAGCCTGTTTCCGTCTTCTTTCCATGGACCACGCAGAAATGAGCCATGTCGTGTCTGCTCTAAGTGTGCACCTCCCAGGTGATGAGAGGTTCATCTTCGAGGACGAAGACGACGAGGAGACTATGGACGAGAAGTCGGCCCGAGCCACGAGCAAGTTTATGATGTACATGGCGGCGTGTAAGGAGAATTTAATTGTGGAGGTGGACGGTAAGGAAGTTTCGGTACGGGAGCTCACTTTTGCCGAGGCGGACGAGAGGCTGAGAGTGGACAAGTTCAAGTATGTTCCATACAAGAACAAAATCCGAAAAGTCACTCGAATCACTCCTGTTTCGCCGAGGAGAACTGAGCTCTACGCCCTTTACGTGATGGTGCTCAGTGCTAAGGGCTACACTTCTACGACTTGCTCAAAGGAAACAACGGTGTGATGTACACGACTTTTGCTGAGGCCGCACGAAAAAAGGGTTTCTTGAGGGACGAAAGTGAATGGGACGAATGCCTCGAAAGGGTCTCCCACTTCTTTTTCCCGAACCAAATGCGATCCCTATTCGCAACAATTGTCATTCAAGGTTTCGCGGCAGACATTCCGGCACTCTGGGCGAAGTACAAGTCGTTCATGCTTCCAAGGGACAAGGACAATAAGATGAGTGATGAAAAGAAAGAAAGAGTTGCCCTGTCTCACATTCGAGCCATTCTGAGACATCACGGATTGACTCTAGGTCAAGTCCATCTTCCCGAGCTGGACGATTCTCAAGTGGACGACGAGGAGATCAAGGATGCAGAAATGGCCGAAATCGAGGCAGAAATGAAAGCGACGGACGGTATTCTCACGGTAGAACAACGAGTTGTGGCCGAGGCCGTCTTCCACTCGCTCAAAAACAAAGACGCCGGACAGTTGCACTTTTTGAAAGCGAGTGGAGGATGTGGCAAGACGGTAGTCACAAACTACATCATCAACAGAGCCATAATGGAGGGGAGGAAAGTAGTAGTAATGGCGTCCTCTGGCGTTACTGCTATTCTCCTGAGAAACGGACGAACTGTCCACTCTACGTTTGGAGTCCCCCTCCATTTGGCTACTAGAGTTACACCGCAGAAAGACATCATGTCAACTGTGGGCAAGTTTTTGAATGGTACGGAGCTCATCATTTGGGATGAAGCTCCCATGATGAACAAGTACGTCATGTACTACGTCAACGACACCATGCAGAACCTTGTCCCAGTTGAACGAAGAGACCTTCCCTTCGGCGGTGTAACTGTACTACTCAGTGGTGACTGGAAGCAAACTTTGTGTGTGGTCCCCGGTGTGCAGGGAGAAGCCATCCTCCCTTACACACTAAAGGGTGCTTCTGATCTCTGGCCACTCTTCCGTATTCACTGCCTCACACGAAACCTGAGAGTGAACGACGAAGAAGTTGAGTTCAGAGAGTGGCTTGAGAAGCTCGGAAGCGGCCTACTGAACATGTACGACGGGAAAATGATTGAGATTCCAGACTACCTGGTTGGAAAGACAAAGGCAGAGACGATCGATCACGTCTTTCCCCAGGAGGTTCTTGACAACCCATTGGAGATGAAAGGTCGGATGCTTTTGGCAGTGAAAAACGACCAAGTTCTTGACTTGAACTCCAGTTTGATGGAAAAGTTCAAGGGAGAAATGGTCGAACTTATTGGAAACACTGAGCACGAACTGAGTGCTGACAACGAGTTTCCCCTAGACACTCTCGAGGATCTCCAAGGTCTCACTCCGGCTGGAATGCCACCTCACATTTTGAAGCTGAAAAAGGGCTGCCCTGTGGTGCTTTTGAGAAACTTGAACATTGTTGCTGGCCTTTGCAACGGAACTAGAATGGTAGTGGAAGAGTTCGTGAGGAATGCAGCAGGCAAAGTGATCTGCATCATGTGCAGAAACATTTCTGGCACGATGAAGAACGATCACCTTCACGCCATTCCACGCATCAACAGTGCGTACGAATCGCCAAACGAAGGGAGAAAATTCTCACGAACTCAATTCCCACTCTGGCCAGCTTTCGCAATGTCCGTGAACAAAGCACAGGGGCAGACCCTCACCAAAGTTGGCCTGATCCTCGAGAGTGAACCCTTTGCCCACGGCCAGACCTACGTAGCCCTTTCTCGAGTCCGCTCTCCTTCTGATCTCAGGATCTACTCAACGAGGCAAGTGGACGAGGAAGGAGGGAAGAAGGTCGTCAAGAACATCGTCTACGACAACATCCTCTAGATGAGTGTATTTATTCAATAATATCAAAATAATAATTATTATTAATAATTTATTAGCGAGAGAGTAATTTTTTATGAGAGAGAGAAATTTTGTGAGATAAAGGCGGTGATGGGGGAGGCATGGAGGGTGGGCCCGTCACCAAAAATATTGTGTTTGAGAGAGTAGAGAGAAAGAGTCATTCCAAATGGAGCAGAGGCGCTATCCTGATCCAAAGATTGGGCGCACGCCATCCCCAAATGGGCGCAGAGAGACACTCCAGATGGAGTGGAGGCGCTATCCTGATCCAAAGATTGGGCGCACGCCATCCCCAAATGGGCGCAGAGAGACACTCCAAATGGAGTAGAGGCGCTATCCTGATCCAAAGATTGGGCGCACGCCATCCCCAAATGGGCGCAGAGAGACACTCCAAATGGAGTAGAGGCGCTATCCTGATCCAAAGATTGGGCGCACGCCATCCCCAAATGGGCGCAGAGAAACATATATGAGCGAAGTGAGAGAGCCGTGTATTTTTTATTGGAATTTCAATTTAAAAAAATTGTTTGTTTTCTACCAATTTATCTGTTTTCAAAAACGATTTATTTTATTGCAGATTCGAGGCGATGACGACGGAATAATTAGAGAGAGAAACGAGAGAGATGCAAGAGACGCGCTATTTCGACTTCTTTCGACAAGCTTTTCGATTGGCTTTTGGCAACGCATTCCTATCATGTTCTTTCGAGCATTTCGATCACCTTCATACTTTCGATAAAATTCTTTTGTTTTTTATATTTCTTATGCACACATGGCACCATTAACGATCTTCTTGTGGTTGTCCTCAGCAGCAAATTTTTGTTTCCATGTGAAGTTTAATTTAATCATAATCACGTGAAAGAGACAGGATAGAGAGAAGGTCTAACACAATAAGTTATTAATTGAATTTACATTTTTCTTTCATTGTGAGATCTTCCTCATTTCTTTTATTTCATCGTTCTCCGTTGGTGCTGACTGGTTGGTTCGCTCTTCTCAGAATGTCACAACAGGTTTGTTTTTCTAATTGTTTTGATGTTTGGTTATTTTAATGCGCTCCTCAGTATTGATCATATTGGAGGTTTGTAAATTCGACATACTCAGTCGTTGTTGAGATCTCACGCACTTATCAATTTATCTTTTTTTCAGTTTCGTGGAGGTGCTGCAGGGCGAGGCATCAACTATACGAAGTGGAACCGGTACAAGATATTTCATTGATAAGATTTTCCCCTTATTTTTGCTATGATGATTCGTATTGATTTGGCAGTTGTAAGATTGATCTTTGATCTTTGATCTTCTTTGAGGAATTAGTAGTTGTTTTGATGTTTGAACTTTGCGATCTGTTCATTGTAACAGCTCATTACAGTTTTTTGGTTCTTCAGGAACGCACGCTCCGATCGAGTTTCGAAAAACGATCGGGACGTGACGGCCGCATGGCAAGAGATCTATGCTGCACGCCATGAAATAGCAGAAACGAAGGTTACGATTTACTTGCACTTTTCATATTCATCAGTCTATTCAGGTGGATCTCGAGGCCAAGTTGGACACGCATTGCCACCTCACGGCGTCCAATGTGCGACTTCAAGCGCAGATTGAGCAGCTCTGTCAAGAGAAGAGGACTCTGAATCAAGCACTCGGAGAGAAATCGGCGGAGATTGAGAGATTGAAGACAGACGTTTCGACGCTTGCGGCAAAATTGACGGGTACATTTTCGTTTCAATAGTAGCAATTTGTGCATTCTTTGTAGATGCTAATTGCGAAATCCACGTCTTGGGCAAATACGTCGTCACGGGCAAGGAGAACAGTACACGTAAGATTTCATCTATGCATGCTCCTGACACGCGACAATTCAGGAAAGCGTACGGCAAGCGAAGTCGAAGATGGTCGCGAGCCGGACGCGGATGAGCCGGTCGAGAAGAAACTCAAGGTGGTGGAGGGAGCGGTGAAGGAGGCAGTTGGAGATGCGCCTGGGAAGGTAGGAGCACACTCAGTTGTTGCATGGAAGGGATGGCTTGGCAAGAAATGGCTCTCTTCATTCTGCGTGCGCTCTCGCCTATCTGACCGGTGAGAGAGTGCGCGAAATGAAGAGACGATGTCTTGCGAGGCCATCTACATTGCATAGTGAAAGAGAAATGAATAAATTGAAGACTTCTGTGCTCGGCACCATCGGAAACATCGTGCTCGGCGGACTGGGAACCGCCCTGATCGTATCTGCTCGGTCCCACTTTGGCTTTTGAATGTCACTTCTAATAAATATCACTATTTTTGAATTCAAATCGCATTGCATGGAGATACTTGGATTAAACAATACTCTTGACCATCGATGTTGTTGCTTGGGATTTTAAAGATTAAACGGGGTCGGGTTCATAGGGGTCGCAGACGCATCGCTTCGCGACACTGCCGTCTGCAAGACCTAGCGTTCGTAGAACGCTAGTTTTATTTTATTATAATGCAACCGTTGTTGTTCAAATCACAACGTATGCGTGATCTGCGCCACTACATTCGGCGAATGCTGGTTGTCCGTCAACGAGATCTTGAATGGGGCCAGCTGGCGGGCAAATCGCGGCAGAGCAGCGCGAAATCTGATGAAAATAACCATTTAAATGCAAAAAGCTAGGAAATAAATGATGCTCACAAGGGCACAAAGTAGAAGATGAGGAACGGGTCGATCATTGGCAGAAGCTGTACCGAGGAGAACGCTACCGTGCCCCATCGGCCCATCGGTGTGGCTGCAGAGAGTGGTCAAGGAAAGGGTGCGCCCATGTCAAGCCATTTCACGGACGTCAACTACACACTAGGAGGGACCTGAGTGCAGGTAACAGCTGCTTCTTTCTGCAGTGTTACTACTGGTGGTAACCGAAGACTAGGGCTATTCAATTGTTCGTACGATTATGGGGAATTCATAGTCGGCACAGGCTGTTGAAACACTATCTTCATTTGGCGAACTTATTCGATCTATCAGTGAGGCAAGTGATCTATCCGCTTTTTTCTTCGTTGAATTGGCGTTATTCTAGCTCTCGTTCTCTAGTCACTTACTCGACAGCATTGGGAAGATCATGAGGAAAAATATCGGCGCGTACGAGGTGAACGTGGGAATTATGGTCTGCGAAGAATCAGGGATTTCCTAATCGAAATTTTGAAGATAATATCGCAAATCGTACCTGCCAGACGAGCGTTCGGAACAGCTGCCGCTGCATTTGGCGCGTCTTCGATTCAAGATTCATGTCCCTTAAATGTGTTCATCCAATCCCTCAAACGGCCTAATTTCGGTATGTCGGACCCTGACTCTTTCAGTTTTAAGACAATGAGGGGAGGGGCAAGCGATAGCTCACCCGCCAGTTTCGCGCACGATGCGCAAGATGCAAAATACGATGATGGCAACCGAGGCGGCCACTTGCACGCCTGCGAAGGCAATGGCGAACACAGTGGGAGATGTGTCCTCCGGAATCTGAGCGTTTCGAAAATGGTGGAAGGCCGAGATATCAAATTTTTTCACGGAAAAGCCCACCTCGGAAATTTTTGAACAAAGGAGTAATCCGATTATCCCTTGTTCAAATATTTCCGAAATGGGCTTTCCCGAGAAAATTTTCCATTTCGATATCAAGACAGGCAAAAAGCTCATAGGGGAGGAGAGCCCTACTACCAACCCCGAAAGCCGTCGCGATAAAACCGGGCTTATTGTCAGCGTTGAGATCGATGCCGTACTCACGCTGAAAAGGGGAAATTTTGCGCGTGTGTACAACGCAAACATTGCACCATCATTGATGGTCCGAAGGCGCGTCGCAGCTCGTCGGTGGGCGATAAGCACGACAGGGCTACCCCAGCCACCGAACCTGGAAAGTTAATAATTAAAAACATTATGAAAAACAAAAACAACAACAAACAAATCGCACTGGCGCTGAGAAGATCGACGACAATGGCAACTGTGACCCAGATGCGCCACGGGTGATGCCGCTGAATCCACGCCAGCCAATTGGGACTGGAATGATTTGTTCCTTCATTATTATTTTATAGTTCTATCACCGACACTCGCTGACATGTGTGATAGTGCGTGAAATGAAGAGATGTTTGCTAGAGTGCGAAATACGGGTCTCTTCATTCCGCGCACTCCCGACCGGACGAGAGGGCGCGCCAAATGAAGAGACGATATTCCGTATTTCGCACCCTAATACCTGCAGAAAAAAACGAAGCGGTAGATGTAGTGGAATGCGAGTAGGACGAACGTCTGATAGAAGGTAAACATCCAGACGAAAACTGCAATTTAGCTCTTGATTGACCTATTTTTAATTTTCGAAAAAATAAACGCACTTGCGAAGAGGCCAAACTCCGTAGACATTTTGGCAAAACGAGTAGGGATGACGAGTAAGCCAAACCCCGTCAGGTAGCCTTCCTGCAAAGTGCACCTTGTGTTGTAAAAATGAAAAAAGTAAAAATGCTGTAAAAATCCAAATAAATGATCACCGGAGCAGTAACAACGTGCACGAGGGAGATGCAAACGTCGACGAATGCGAAGGACATGAGGAGCCAGCGGTAAGGGCCGACCTGAAGGGAGCATTTCGAATTGCGGCTTGGTTTGGTTATTACGTTCAACACAGAAGTGCTTCGCAAAAAAAAGGAAATTTTGTCGAAAAAATAAAAAAAATATATAAAACGCTGACATGACGAATCGGCGCTGCGGCAAGAATGTATATTAACAACGAGTTGAGAGTGCACGATACGAGAGCCGTCGAATAGGAGAAGATCTGCAGTTTTCCGGTCAGGTCAGCCCCAAATTTATGATTATTTTCGAAATCAAAGATTTTAATTTTTCAAGAACTCACATGATAAACGAGCTCACTGTTCATGTTCCGATGCGAAGAGGCTTGTGAAAAAAGTTGATTGAACAGCTTGCTTGTTGCTACATTGTCCAACAACATTCCCAGGCTTTCAGTGTGACGCTGTCAGAAAAACAAACGATGCCATGTGACTTTCCCAGTTCGAATTACTGTACATTTTAATTATTGTTCGTGTTTCAGTTGATCATGGTAGATTGATCTCCGATGGACAGAGAACGAACACTTGCTGGACCGTTTTTGAATACTTGTCGAAAAGATAAACCAAACATCTCGTCTCCCTTTGTCACTTTCCCTCTCAGATATGGCATTTTTACGCCATAAATCCGGATTCGCTATCGAAATGAGTGCGCGAGTTCATGTCGTAGCATGTGATCATGCAGAGGAGACGAATAGATGAGAGGGAGGATGGTCACAGCCACTACATTCCGTACGCTCTCTCGGCATTCACTTGGTCGAAATGAAGAGACGGTTACCCGTATTTCGATGTCCATTTTTCCGTCATAGATTCTTTTCTCGGCGGTTTGAATTTTCGAAGCCATCAGGCATTTTTCTAGTGTAGCATTTTATCTTGTTTTGCACACGCACCCAGCGAACCACTTTGGAGTACGGCACCTATCGATTGATGATGAAATACGCGATAATCACAAATCTGACCCAGCGAACCACTTTGGAGTACGGTAATGATCGATTGGTGATGAAATACGCGATAATCATAAATCTGATCCATCGAACCACTTTGGAGTACTGTAATTATCCCTTAAATTTGCTCGTCCAACCCATCACCAATCGATAATCACCGTACTCCAAAGTGGTTCGCTGGGTCAGAAAAGGCTCCATGGGTCAGTTATAGGATTAACGCGTATTTCATCACCAATCGATAATTACCGTACTCCAAAGCGGTTCGCTGGGTCAGATTAGGATCCATGGGTCAGATTTATGATTATTGCATATTTCATCACCAATCTATAATCTATAAAAGTGGTACGCTGGGTCGACAAGACTGAGAATAACCATTAAAGACTGAGCAGAAGTGCCGAATTGTCTTGAGGATGTGTTGAATTCGAAGTGAATACTCATTCTTCATGCTCAATTTGTTGAAAGCAGGAACTGTCTGGCGTCTTATTGATAGAAAGCATTGGCAACTTCAGGTAGGTGTAATACCTTGTGAATGTGAAACAGTGTCAAAGATCATACCATTCCCAATTTCTTATCAAACAATGTAAATACAATTCATTCACATAACTTCAGGTTTGCACTAAATTGCTTGATGGCTCGATTTGAAGTACCAATGTGCTCGCGATCGGCGCTACGGCATTCGGCGCGTTCTGGCCATCACTCGTCGAGGTCTTGAATGGGGCCAGCTGGCGGGCAAATTTCGGCAGAGCAGTGCGAAATCTGATGAATAACCGTTTAAATTCGAAAAAATAAGGAAATAAATTATGCTGACATGGGCACAAAGTAGAAGATGAGGAGCGGGTCGATCATGGGCAGAAGTTGCATCGACGAGAGCGCCACCGTGCCCCAGCCGCCCAACGGAATGGCTGAAGAGGATGGTAGAGTTCGGGAAATCGTCTCTTCATCTGGCACGCTCTTTCTCCTCTCTGAGCGGTGAGAGAGTGCGTAAAAGGAAGAGACGGAGACTCGTATTCCGAGCTCTAGTCGTCAACTACACGCTAGGAGGGACTACGAGTGCAGGCAATCGCTGCTTTCTTTCTGCAGTGTATTATGGGGCATGCATTCACTATAGTCCACACAAGCTGATGGCTCACTCTCTTCATTCGGCGCACTCACTCGCCGGTTGTTGAGAGACTGCGTAGAATGAAGAGAGTGATCCTTCATCTCTTTTTTTCTTCCTTCTCACTTACGCGATAGCAGTGGGAAGACCATGACGAACCCGACCGGCGCGTAGGAGGTGAACGTGGGAATTATGGTCTGGAAATTCAGGGATTACCTAATCGAAATTTTGAAGAAAATATCGCAAACCTGCCAGACGAGCGTTCGGAACAGCTGCCGCTGCATCTGACGCGTCTTCGATTCGAGATTCGCGTCCCTCAAATGAGTTCATCTAATCCATAAAATTCCTTAATTTCGGTCTCCCGGACTCTTTCAGAATGCAATAAGCGATAAAGAGCCAGAGAGATAGAGCCAGTCTTTATTTGGGTTGCCGAAATGTTGCCTCTTCATCCCGCGTGCTCACAGGTCCGAGCAAGCGAGTGAGCATGAGTAAGCGAGAGAGAGAGCTCACCCGGTTGCGCACACGATGCGCGCGATGCAAAAGACGATCACGGCGATCGAGGCGGCCACTTGTACGGCGATGCAGGATAAGGCGAACCCTGTGGTAGGTTGCCACACTTGCTCGCCGGTGTCCCCCGGAATCTGAGCATTTCGAAAATGGCTTCTATCTCGAGAGGAGAACCCTACTACCAACCCAGAAAGTCGTCGCGAAAAACCCGGGCTTATTGTCAGCGTGGAGATCGATGCCGTACTCACGCTGCAAAGGGCACATTTTGGGCTCTTTTTATCGTCATACGCCCAGGCTACTAATACAGAGCCAAATACTGCACCTTTATCACGGGCGCGAACGAGTCTCGGGACATGTCGGTCGGCCCCAAGTACAAGGCGGCTACCGCAGCCACCGAACCTGCAAAGTGAATAATTGAAAACATGAGGAAAACAAAAACAGCAAAACAAGAAAAACAAAAACAAATCGCACCGGCGCTGAGAAGATCGACGACAATGGCAACTGTGACCCAGATGCGCCACGGGTTATGCCGCTGAATCCACGCCAGCCAATTGGGACTGGAAACGAGAGATTTATTGCTTCATTAGTATTTTATAGGTTTATCGAAATTGGCATGTGTGTAAAACTGCAAATATTGTTCTTGAAGAACCTGTAATTGATTTTCGAAAATGTGACGGAATCGAGGAGATTGAGGAGACGATGGTACCTGCATAGAAGGACATATCGGTAGACGTAGTGGAAGGCGAGTAGGATGAACGTCTGGTAGTAGATAAACAGCCAGACGACCACTGCAAATTGTCTCTTGACATTCCTTTTTTTTAAATTTTCGATAACCGATAAACGCACTCGACCAGACGCCAAGCTCCGTAGACATGTCGACAAAACGAGTAGGGACGACGAAGAGGCCAAACTCCGTCATGTAGGCTTCCTGAAAAATGCTTTGCTTCAGTAAAAATGCTTGAAAAAACCAAAAAATGAAGGGAAAATGCACACCGGAGCGGTGACAATGTGCATGAGGGAGATGCAAACGTCGACGAATGCAAAGGCCATGAGCAGCCAGCGGTAGGGGCCGACCTGAAGGAAGAATTTCGAAACATTTTTCGAAATGCTGCTTATTTTTTTCTAACGTTCCACACAGAGGTGTTTCGCAAAAGAAATTTTGGCGAAAAAGTAAGAGCTGACATGACGAATCGGCGCTACGACAAGAATGTAGATCAGCAACGAGTTGAGAGTGCACGAAACGAGAGCCGTCGAGTAGGAGAAGATCTGCAGTTTTCCGATCAGGTCAACCCCAAATTATTCTGATTTTCGAAATTAAAGTTCTTTATTTTTCAAAAACTCACATGATAGACGAGCTCACGGTTCATGTTCAGAAGCAAAGAAGCTTGTGAAAAAAGTTGATTGAACAGATTGCTTGTTGCTACATTGTCCAACAACATTCCCAGGCGTTCAGTATGACGCTGTCAGAAAAACAAACGATGTGACTTTCCCAGGACGAGTTACTGTATATTTTAATTATTATTCGCATATCTGTTGCTCATGAAAAATTGATCTCCGATGGACATAGAATGAACACTTCCTGCACCGTCTTTGAATACTTGTCGAAAAAGAACAACTAAACTTCTCGTCTCCCTTTTGTCACATCCCCACTCAGAGATGTCATTTTTTCCGGATTCGCTGACGAAATGAGTGCTCTCGACGTAGCATCATGCATAACTCCAAAGTTGTTCACAGGTTCAGATTTGGTTCCCTGGGTCAGATTTATGATTATCGCGTATTTCATCACTAATCGATAACTACCGTACTCCAAAATGGTTCGCTGGGCCAGATTTGGTTCCTTTGGTCAGATTTATGATTATAGTGTATTTCATCATTAATCGATAACTACCATACTCCAAAGTGGTTCGTTGGGTCAGATTTGGTTCCCTGGGTCAGATTTATGATTATCGCGTAATTCATCAGCAGTCGATAATTACCGTACTCCAAAGTGGTTCGCTGGGTCAAATTTTTTAGTTTTTTTTTCTTTTTCAAATTTTCAGAAACTCACAGGGTAAACGAGCTCACTGTTCATGTTCCAAAGCGAATAAGCTTGTTAAAAAAGTTGATTGAACAGATAGGTTGTTGCTACATTGTCCAAAAACATTCTCAGGCGTTCTGTATTATCCTGTCAGAAAAATATACGATTCCATGTGACTTTCCCAGGGCGAATAGCTGGAAATTAAAGATCATTCGCGTTTCAGTTGCTCATGAAAGATTGATCTCCGATGGACAGACAACGAACACTTGCTGCACCGTCTTTGAATACTTGTCGAACAAGAACAACTGGCATTGGAACGCCATAAAATCCGGATTAGCTGACAAAATGAGTGCTCGAGTTCCTGACGTAGCTTGCGTACATGATCATGCAGAGGAGACCAATAGATGTGGGTGTAGATGGTCATCGCCACTGTACACGCTCTCCCGGCATTCGCATGGTTGCGAAGAAGTGCGTGGTTGTCTCTTCGTCGACCGAGAAAGTGTGCAGGATGGCCTGCTTCTTGTTTGATTTCTTGTTTGCCATTTGATAGAAACTAGTCGTTTGCAACTTGCCAGGATCCCTAACAATTTCTCTGTATTCATTGGCGTCACTGACCGTAACCAGAATAGAGTGTAGTGGTGAATGTATGACCCGTTCACATTTTTATCGAGCAAGGCCAATTAATGCAACCGTTTTTTGTTCAAATCACAAGGTATACGTGATCGGCGCCACTACATTCGGCGCGTTCTGGCTGTCCGTCAACGAGATCTTGAATGGCGCCAGCTGGCGGGCAAATCGCGGCAGAGCAGCGCGAAATCTGATGAAAATAACCACTAAAATACGAAAAATAGGGCAATAAATGATGCTTACAAGGGCACAAAGTAGAAGATGAGGAACGGGTCGATCATGGGCAGAAGCTGTACCGAGGAGAACGCCACCGTGCCCCAGCGGCCCATCGGTGTGGCTGCAGAGGATGGTCAAGGAACAGGTGCGCCCATGTCAAGCCATTTCACAGTCGTCAACTACACGCCCGGTTAGGAACCGAAGGTTAGGACTATTCAATTGTTCGTACTATTACGGGTAATTCATAGTCGACACAAGCTGATGGATCACTATCTTCATTCGGCGCACTCGCCGGTTGAGAGATTGCGTAGAATGAAGAGAGTGATCAATCAGCTTTTTTCGACAATGAAGGGGCGTTATTCTAGCTCTCGTTTTCTAGTCACTTACTCGACAGCATTGGGAAGATCATGAGGAAAAAGATCGGCGCGTACGAGGTGAACGTGGGAATTATGGTCTGCGAAAATCGGGGATTTCCGAATCGAAATTTTGAAGATACTATCGCAAATCGTACCTGCCAGACGAGTGTACGGAACAGTTGCCGCTGCATCTGACGCGTCTTCGATTCGAGATTCATGTCCCTTAAATGTGTTCATCCAATCCCTCAAACGGCCTAATTTCGGTATGTCGGACCCTGACTCTTTCAGTTTTAAAACAATGAGGGGGAGCAAGCGAGAGCTCACCGGCCAGTTTCGCGCACGATGCGGGCGATGCAAAATACGATGATGGCAACCGAGGCGGCCACTTGCACGCCTGCGAAGGCAATGGCGAACACAGTGAGAGATGTGTCCTCCGGAATCTGAGCGTTTCGAAAATGGTGGTAGGCCGAGATATCAATTTTTCACGGAAAAGCCCACCTCGGAAATTTTTGAAAAAAGGAGTAATCCGATTATCCTTTGTTCAAATATTCACGAAATGGGCTTTCCGAGAAAATTTTTATATTTCGGCCTACCACCTTCGAGAATGGCTTCCATTTCGATATCAAGACAGGAAAAAACTCATAAAACGTTTCAAAAGGAGAACCCTACTACCAACCCCGAAAGCCGTCGCGATAAAACCGGGCTTGTTGTCAGCGTTGAGATCGATGCCGTACTCACGCTGAAAGGGGACATTTTGCGCGTGTGAACAACTCAAACATTGCACCATCATTGATGGTCCGAAGGCGCGTCGGAGCTCGTCGGTGGGCGATAAACACGACATGGCCACTCCAGCCACCGAACCTGGAAAGTTAATAATTGAAAACTTTGTGGAAAAACAAAAACAACAACAAACAAATCGCACTGGCGCTGAGAAGATCGACGACGACTGCAAGGGTTACCCAGATGCGCCACGGGTGATGACGTTGAATCCACGCCAGCCAATTGGGACTGGAAAGGAGAGATTTATTGCTTCATTAGTTTTTTTATAGTTTTATCACCGAGACTCTCTGACATGTGTGATAGTGTGTTAAATGAAGAAATACCTGCTAGAGTGCGAAATACGGGTAATCGTCTCTTCATTCCGCACACTCTCTCACCGGTCGACCGGACGAGAAAGCGCGTCAAATGAAGAGACGATGACCCGTATTTCGCACACTACTACCTGCAGATAAGGACGAAGCGGTAGATGTAGTGGAATGCGAGTAGGACGAACGTCTGGTAGAAGGTGAACATCCAGACGAAAACTGAAATTTAGCTCTTGATTGACCTATTTTTTAAGAAGGTGTGATGCGAAACGGCAACTATGCCAGAGGGTACATTCGCGCTCTCTCAATTTCGCACGCTCTCTCGCCTGTTGCCTGGGATCAGGGTGACTTGGCTCGCAGCCAACTCGCTCTAACTTGATTCAGAAACCTGATATAAACATGGGGTTTTCAGAATTCTGATATGGTTAGAGATAGCTTCAAGACTGCGTTTCCAGTTTAGGCACTCAAACTTTGATATTTCTCCTTCTTTAACTTTCGAAAAAATAAACGCACTCGCGAAGAGGCCAAACTCCGTAGACATTTCGGCAAAACGAGTAGGGATGACGAGTAAGCCAAACCCCGTCAGGTAGCCTTCCTGGAAAGTGCACATTGTGTTGTAAAAATGCAAAAAAGTAAAAATGCTGTAAAAATCCAAATAAATGATGACCGGAGCAGTAACAACGTGCACGAGGGAGATGCAAACGTCGACGAATGCGAAGGACATGAGCAGCCAGCGGTACGGGCCGACCTGAAGGAATGCTTTCGAATCTTGTTTTCTATTACGATCAACACCGAAATGTCGCAAAAAAATGGGAATTTGACGAAAAAGAGAGAGCTGACATGACGAATCGGCGCTGCGACGAGAATGTAGATCAACAATGAGTTGAGAGTGCACGAAACGAGAGCCGTCGTGTAGGAGAAGATCTGCAGTTTTCCGGTCATGCCCAAATGTTCGTAATCAAATTTTGCGAAACTCACATGATAGACGAGCTCACTGTTCATGTTCAGAAGCGAGGAAGTTTGTGAAAAAGTTGATTGAACAGATTGCGTGTCGCTGCATTGTCCAACAACATTCCCAGGCGCTGTCTTCCCAGTCGTTCTGTGTTATGCTGTCAGAAAAACATACGATTCCATGTGAGTTTCCCAGGACGAATTACTGTAAGTTTTAACTATTATTCGTGTTTTAGTTGATCACGAACGATTGATCTCCGAGAACGAACACTTGTTGCACCGTCTTTGAAAACCGTCTTTGTTGCACCGTCTTTGTCGAAAAAGATCAACTAAACCTCTCGTCTCCCTTTTGTCACTTTTGTCCGGATTCGCTGACGAAATGAGTGCTCTCGACGCAGCATCATGCATAACTCCAAAGTTGTTCGCTGGGCCAGATTTGGTTCCCTGGGTCAGATTTATGATAATCGCGTATTTCATCACTAATCGATTACTATCGTACTCCAAAGTGGCTCGCTGGGTCAGATTTGGTTCCTTTGGTCAGGTTTATGATTATCGCGTATTTCATCACTAATCGATAACTACCGTACTCCAAAGTGGTTCGCAGGGTCAAATTTGGATCCTTTGGTCAGGTTTATGATTACCGCGTATTTCATCACCTATCGATAATTACCGTACTCCAAAGTGGTTCGTTGGTCATATTTATGTTTAATGCGTTCCATAACGAGGAAGTTTGTGAAGAAAGTTGATTGAACAGCTTGCTTGTTGCTACATTGTCCAACAACATTCCCAGGCTTTCAGTGTGACGTTGTCAGAAAACAAACGATGTGACTTTCCCAGTTCGAATTACTGTACATTTTAATTATTGTTCGTGTTTCAGTTGATCATGAAAGATTGATCTCCGATGGACAGAGAACGAACACTTACTGCACCGTTTTTGAATACTTGTGGAAAAAGATAAACTAAACTTCTCGTCTCCTTTTTCTCACTTTCCCTCTCAGAGATGGCATTTTTCATAGGATCCGGATTAGCTGACAAAATGAGTGCGCGAGTTCATGTCGTAGCATGTGATCATGCAGAGGAGACGAATAGATGAGAGGGTGGATGGTCACAGCCACTGCATTCCGTACGCTCTCTCGGCATTCACTTGGTCGAAATGAAGAGACGGTTACCCGTATTTCGATCTCCATTTTGCCGTCATAGATTCTTTTTCTCGGCGGTTTGAATTTTCGAAGCCATCAAGCATTTTTCTAGTGTAGCATTTTATCTTGTTTTGCACACGCACCCAGCGAACCACTTTTATAGAATGTAGATTGGTGATGAAATATGCAATAATCATAAATCTGACCCAGGGAGCCTAATCTGACCCAGCGAACCACTTTGGAGTACGGTAATTATCGATTGGTGATGGGTTGGACGAGCAAATTTAAGGGATTTTCATCACCAATCGATCATTACCGTACTCCAAAGTGGTTCGCTGGGTCAGATATAGGATTAACGCGTATTTCATCACCAATCTATAATCTATAAAAGTGGTACGCTGGGTCGACAAGACTGAGAATAACCAACAAGACTGAGCAGAAGTGCCGAATTGTCTTGAGGATGTGTTGAATTCGAAGTGAATGCTCATTCTCCATGCTGAATTTGTTGAAAGCAGGAACTGTCTGGCTTCTTATTGATAGAAAGCATTGGCAACTTCCGGTAGGTGTAATAGCTTTCTGTTGTTGTAATTTGTTGAGAATGTGAAACAATGTCAAAGATCATACCATTCCCAATTTCTTATCAAGCAATGTAAATACAATTCATTCACATAACTTCAGGTTTGCACTAAATTGCTTGATGGCTCGATTTGAAGTACCAAGGTGCTCGCGATCGGCGCGACGACATTCGGCGCGTTCTGGCCATCACTCGTAGAGGTCTTGAATGGGGCCAGCTGGCGGGCAAATTTCGGCAGAGCAGTTCGAAATCTGATGAATAACCGTTTAAATTCGAAAAAATAAGGAAATAAATTATGCTGACATGGGCACAAAGTAGAAGATGAGGAGCGGGTCGATCATGGGCAGTAACTGCATTGACGAGAGCGCCACAGTGCCCCAGCCGCCCAACGGAATGGCTGAAGAGGATGGTAGAGTTCGGGAAATCGTCTCTTCATCTGGCACGCTCTCTCTCCTCTCTGACCGGTGAGAGAGTGCGTAAAAGGAAGAGACGGCGACTCGTATTTCGAGCTCTAGTCGTCAACTACACGCTAGGAGGGACTACGAGTGCAGGCAATCGCTGCTTTCTTTCTGCAGTGTATTATGGGGCATGCATTCACTATAGTCCACACAAGCTGATGGCTCACTCTCTTCATTCGGCGCACGCACTCGCCGGTTGTTGAGAGACTGCGTAGAATGAAGAGAGTGATCCTTCATCTCTTTTTTTCTTCCTTCTCACTTACGCGACAGCAGTGGGAATACCATGACGAAGCCGACCGGCGCGTAGGAGGTGAACGTGGGAATTATGGTCTGGAAAAATGAGGGATTACCGAAATTTTAATGAAAATATCGCAAATCGGAGTGCGAAATCCGGGTAATAGTCTCTTCATTCCGTGTACTCTCTCACCGGTCGACCGGGCGAGAGAGCGCGCGGAATGAAGAGATGATTGCCCGTATTTCGCACTCTATCGCACCTGCCAGACGAGCGTGCGGAACAGCTGCCGCTGCATCTGGCGCGTCTTCGATTCGAGATTCGTGTCTCTAAAATGTGCTCTTCCAATCCATAAAATTCCCTATATTCGGTCTCTCGGACTCCTCTGGAACTAGGCGATAGAGAGCCAGAGAGAGTGAGAACGGGAACGCAATAACGTCTTTAGTCCGAGAGAGGCGAGCGAGCATGAGTAAGCGAGAGAGAGAGCTCACCCGGTTGCGCACGCGATGCGCGCGATGCAGTAGACGATGATGGCGATCGAGGCGGCCACTTGCACGCCGATGCAGAACAGGGCGAAGCCCGTGTGCGATTGCCACACTTGCTCGCCGTTGGCCTCCGGAATCTGAGCGTTTCGAAAAGTGCTTACACTTCGAGATCGAGAGGAGAACCAACCCAGAAAGTCGTCGCGAAAAAGCCGGGCTTATTGTGCGCGTTGAGATCGATGCCGTACGCACGCTGCAAAGGGGACATTTGCGTGCGGAAATGGCAAATGTTGCACCTTTATGACGGGCGCGTACGCGCGTCGGGACTCGTCGGAGGGCCCCAAGTACAAGACGGCCAACGCAGCCACCGAACCTGGAAAGTGATAACATGAGAAAAAACAAAACAAGAAAAACAACAACAACAACAAATCGCACCGGCGCTGAGCAGATCGACGACGAAGGCAACGGTGACCCAGATGCGCCACGGGTGGTGGCGCTGAATCCACGCCAGCCAGTTGGGACTGGAAAGATTTGTTTCTTCATTCGCATTTTATAGTTTTATCGCAATTCTTCTTGGCACAGACACTCTCTGACAGTAGTGTGTGAAATGAAGAGGCATACCTGCAGAGGAGGACGTAGCGGTAGACGTAGTGGAAGGCGAGTAGTATGAACGTCTGGTAGTAGATAAACAGCCAGACGACCACTACAAATTAGCTCTTGATAAACCTTTTTTTTTATCTTCGAAAAAGAAACACGCACTCGACCAGACGCCAAGCTCCGTAGACAAGTCGACAAAACGAGTAGGGACGACAAAGAGGCCAAACTCCGTCATGTATGCTTCCTGAAAAGTGCTTTACTTAAGTAAAAATGCTTGAAAAAGCCAAAAAAATGAAGGATAAATACAAAAAATGCACACCGGAGCGGTGACAATGTGCATGAGGGAGATGCAAACGTCGACGAATGCGAAGGCCATAAGCAGCCAGCGGTAGGGGCCGACCTGAAGGAAAGATTTCGAAATCATTTCCAAATGTGGCTTGGTTTTTTATTACGTTCAACACAGAAGTGTGTCGCAAAAAAGTCAATTTTGACGAAAAAGTAAGAGCTGACATGGCGAATCGGCGCTGCGACCAGAATGTAGATCAACAACGAGTTGAGAGTGCACGAAACGAGAGCCGTCGTGTAGGAGAAGATCTGCAGTTTTCCGGTCAGATCAACCCCAAATTATTCTGATTTTCGAAATCAAAGCTCTTAATTTTTCAAAAACTCACATGATAGACGAGCTCACGGTTCATGTTCAGGATCAAAGAAGGATGTGAAAAAAGTTGATTGAACAGATTGTTTTTGCTACATTGTCCAACAACATTCCCAGGCGTTAGTATGACGCTGTCAGAAAAACAAACGATGTGACTTTCTCAGGACACATTACTGTAAATTTTAATTATTATTCGCATATCTGTTGCTCATGAAAGATTGATCTCCGATGGAAGGAGATCGAACACTTGCAGCACCGTCTTTGAATACTTGTCGAAAAAGAACAACTAAACTTATCGTCTCTCCTTTGTCACTTTCCCTCTCAGAGATGACATTTTACGTCAAAAAATCCGGATTCGCTGAAGAAAAGAGTGCGCGAGTTCCTGACGTAGCATGTGTAGAGGACCATGCAGAGGAGAGATGGTGACTGGTCATCGTCTCTGGATTTCGTACGCTATCTCGGTTGAGATGATGTGAGAAATTGGGAGTTGTATTCAGAGTGGTGCTGAAGAAATGAGGGCGGGTGGTTGACTCTTTCCTTTTGAGAAAGTGTGGTAGATGAAGAGACGATTGTTCGAATATCGAATTACAGTGATTGGAAATGGCAAATAATTGAAGGCATCATTATGCAGAAGCGACGAATGGATGGGAGGGTGGATGATCGCCGTCTCTTCATTCCGCTCTCTCGTCTCTCTGACCTGTGATAGAGTGTGCGAAATTAAGAGACGATTATCCATATTTCGAACTCTATTTCGCACTCAACGAATGTTTTTCTCCCATCAAAGAGAAACGCACACAATGTAAATGGTCATTTGCCGTCATAGATTTTTCATGGCGATTTGAATATTCATTGAACGAAGATCACACCACAGTATCACAATTTTATTGAGGAAGGAAGTATAATGCAACCGATTATATAGCATCACAGCGTGTTCGTGATCGGCGCCACTCCAGGCGCGTTCTGGCTGTCCGTCAACGAGATCTTGAATGGGGCCAGCTGGCGGGCAAATCGCGGCAGCTCGGCGCGAAATCTGATAAAATTGGACTCTCTTGGACTTCCCAAGTCGATCCATTTCAAGAATGCGTGAAACGTACCGATTTTTGCCGAGAAACACCACCAGTGAAATATAATAAGTTCAGTATCCTATGATAATTGAGCATAAAATCCCACCTCGGCACAAAGTAGAAGGTGATTAACGGGTCAATCATTGGCAGTAGTTGCACCGACGAGACCGCCACCGTGCCCCAGCCGCCCATCGGAGTGTCTGCAGAAATATCCAATGGTGAAGCAGTTAGAGCTCGAACTACGAGTCGTAGTCTTTTCATTCTGCACGCTCTCTCGCTTCTCTGACCGGTGAGAGAGCACGCGAAATGAAGAGACAATGCCTTGTCATCCCTAGTCTGCATCAATAGCTAATGCTGTAGCAATCAATAAGGCACAAAGATAAATGTTGCTCTGGTATTCTGAAAATTTGAGCCGGAAAACAAAAACAGTATTTTGCTGTATTTTTCACGTACTCGACAGAAGTGGGATGAGCATGATGGCGCCGACAGGAGCGTAGGAAGTGAACGTCGGAATTATGGTCTGCGAGTGAGGTATGATGCAATCGAAATTTTGAAGAAAATATCACAAATCGCACCTGCCAGACAAGCGTTCGGAACAGTTGCCGCTGCATCTGGCGCGTCTTCGATTCCAGATTTTTATCGCTGTAAATTCATCATCTCGAATTGCCAACACTACTCTCTTTGAGCTCAATGAACTAAATAGTGCTTAGTCGGTCATAAAAGCGAGAGGGCCATCCACCTACCTGCCAGATGCGCGCACGATGCGCACTATGCAGTACGCGATGACGGCAACCGAGGCGGCCACTTGCGCGCCGATGACCGATATGGCGAACGCTGTGGGAGATTGCCACACTTGCTCGCCGTTATCCGACGAGATCTGATGGATTCGAAATCAGCACAAGCACGCTGACAATCGCATGGCGTTGTACGCATTTTAGTTCTTATGGGGCTTTCATAGTCGACCAATGCTGCTGGATCACTCTTTTCATTCGGCGCATTGGCTCGCCGGTCGACCGGTTGAGATACTGCGTAGAATGAAGAGAGCGACCCTTCATTTTTTGTGGACAATGAAGGGGGCACCATACACGTTCACTAACCCAGAAGGCCATCGCGAGAAAGCCGGGCTTGTTGTCAGCGTTGAGATCGATGCCGAACTCACGCTGAAAAGGCAAGATTTTGCGCATGAAACAGGCAAATTTTGCACCATCATGGATGGTCCAAACGCGCGTCGAAACTCGTCGGTGGGCGCCAAGTACAAGATGGCTACCGCAGCAACCGAACCTGGCAAGTGAATAATTGAAAACATGAGACAAAACGGCAAAACAAGAAAAACAAGAAAACAAAAATCGAACCGGCGCTGAGCAGATCGACGACGACTGCAACGGTGACCCAGATGCGCCACGGGTGATGACGTTGAATCCACGCCAGAAAATTGGGACTGGAATTGAGACCCTGGCAATGTTCTGCCGTCTATTAGAGACGGTTTTTTATCGTTTTACACACAACTCTGAAATGTGTGGTAGTGTGTGAAATGTAGATTAGGTAGTACGAAATACTTGCCTGCATAGAAGGACGAAACGGTAGATGTAGTGGAACGCAAGCAGGATGAATGTTTGGAAGTAGACGAACAGCCAGACGACCACTAAAATAGGACTCTTGAATAACCGATTTTCGAAAATTGTAACAAACTTGAACAGAATCCAAGCTCAGTGGGCATGTCGACAAAGCGAGTAGGGAATCCGATGAAACCAAATTCCGTCATGTAGCCTATCTGAAAAGTGTTGACTCAAAAACAATAACAAAAGAACAACAAAAAACAAGAGCTGACCGGGAGGGTGACAACGTGCATGAGCGAGATGCAAACGTCGACGCAAGCGAAGGACATGAGCAGCCAGCGGTAAGGGCCGACCTGACGGGAACATTTCGAAATTGTTTCGAAAAAAAGTGTGGCTTTGCTTTTTGTATTGCGCTCAACACAGAAATGTTTGAAAATGAAATTTGTACGAAAAAGTAAGAGCTGACATGACGAATCGGAGCGACAGCAAGGATGTAAATTAGCAGTGAGTTGAGAGTGCACGAAACGAGAGCCGCCGTGTAGGAGAAGATCTGCAGTTTTCCGGTCAGGTCAACCCCAAATCGAAGATTATTTTCAAAATCAAAGCTCTTAATTTTTTCAAAAACTCACATCATAGACGAGCTCACTGTTCATGTAGCTAAAAAGCTAAAAAGCTAAAAAGTTTGTGAAAAAAGTTGATTGAATAGATAGCTTGTTGCTACATTCTCCAACAACATTCCCAGGCGTTCGGTGTGAGACGGTCAGAAAAACAAACGATTCCTCGTGAGTTTCCCAGGGCAAGCAACTGTAGGTTAAAGATTAACCGTGCATGTTCGTTTGAGCTTCGATGTGTCTGGAAACTGGTCGACCAACCGATTTTCTAGCCACTTTCCCCATTACAGGTCGCATGTTTACGCCATAAAATCCGGATCCTCTGATGAAATGAGTGCGCGAGTTCCTGACGTAGCGATCATGCAGGGGAGCCGATGGGAGGGTGGATTGCCACCGTCTCTTTATTTCGCACGCTCTCTCGTCGTCCATCCGGCCATTGCCTCTTCATCGGTCGATAAAGTGTGCAAGATGAAGAGACGATGTCACGTATTTCGAACTCCAGTGATCCGAAACGGTAGAGGCAGTCAATAGGTAATCTAATCTAAAGAGCGTGCAGAGGAGACAATGAAATGGGAGCGTGGATGGAAGAGTTGCCGTCTCTTCATTCCGCACTCTATCTCATCACTAATCCGGACGATAAGACAGATGAACTAGAGAAATGTGTACAGCAAAATGCAGAGGAGACGAGGGTGGATGATTGCCGTCTCTTCATTCTGCCCGCTATTTCATCACTCATCGGGTTGGTGCAGAGGAGACGAATTGGGCGGGGGTGGATGGTATAGTTCGAAGAACTGATCGCCGTCTCTGCATTCTGCACCCGCTCTCGCCGAATGGAGAGACGAACAGTAGTTACACGGTAAATAACATGTGTAATGCGCAGAAATCAGTGAAAGACTAATGCACTGCAAGTGAAAGTGGACAACTGTTACTGCAGAAAACTGTTCTACTCCGAGATGGAACCGTCACAATTGCATCCGTTCATCGACAATCTCTCGGAATAAGTAATAGAATCAGTGATGTTTGTGGGGAAAGCTGTTGCGATGCACTTCTTCTGAAGTTGGGTTGAGTTGGGGATAACCCTCTACGGCTTTTAATCTGTTCCACGTCACGTTCCACATCACTCCATCCTATTTACGCCCTATCCACATCTTGAAAGGTCGGACATTACAGCAACAGTGATGTTCACTATTTTGGTGATGATGACGCGAGATTGAATGACGTCAAAACAAGTGAATTCCCCCTATAAAAGTGCCCCTGGAAGATCCTTGCAAAGCAGAGCGATTGCGTAGGGCCTTTCGATTTCCTGATCTTTGCCACTTTGGTCTTTGCTCTGCCGTTGATTTGTCACCAATTACTGTGAGTGTTCTCTGGACGGGGAACAAGATGTTGTTGCACTTTCCTGTGATCATCCTGACCAGTCCGCCCTTTCGTCATCCTATTGGGGAGTATATATTGGCGCGTTCCGCGTTGACTGACCATCCAGCCATCATTACTGTTGACATCATCATTCCTCAGCGCCGCTGCACCAAATCTACATATTCTTACCGTCATCTTCCACACATCGTCTCGCAATGCTCAGCGTAAGTAATGCTGTCCATTAATAATGTTAACCTTATGTTATTCAGATCACCGGCATGGTTCGTTACTACCCCTTCATGATCGGCGAGAAGAAGTCGGACGACCGAAAAGCGTCAAATAACTCCCTAAATTCGTTCGCCCATTCGTCGTCCTCGCAGAAGAGGTCAGGTGTTGACTCGACTCCACTGTCCACAGAAAACGATTGCTCCAGAGCCAGCAACGCCAGCATCTCCAGCACGGACAGTAACGACTCCTTCATTCTCAATATCAGCATCGGCAAAGAACTCGGCAGTCATCTTTCTAGTTCCAAATGTGAGTTTTGCCCTCTTTCTCGACTTATAAACGAATGATTTTTGCAGGATACTTTTCCTCCAACGGCATGGAAAGAGCGAGAGGCGCATATTCTTCATACAGTTCAAAGTGTATCCATCACAAATTGTTCCCGAAGAAGCGTGTAATAAAGAGCTTTACGACTAATTTTACTGTGTTAGTCAACAGAAACATGATAATACAGAAGACTTCTCATTAGTGGCGGTGACGTGGGGTTAAATGACGTCAGAACGGAAAATTGACACCATTGCATTTCCTGATCTTTGCTTCTTTCGTCTCTGCTATATATCTCATCAAGATGGACAAAAGATCCTGGGTCGAAGATCGTACTTATCAGCTGTGAGTAGCAAAAATGATGATGTCCTGTGTAAAGATTATTCCGCCCTTTTCTGGCTAATCGTCATCACAATTTCGTATATATTGCCGCGTTTCTCGTTCAATGACCATTGATAGACTGTCTGACTGACGAAATACTCAGAAGGTTCTTCTTTCCTCCCAACTGTTTACCGTCCTTCATCAGCATCTTTTCGAAATGCTAACCGTTAGTGATGTCATCAATAAGCAATAATGAGTGGTCTATTCAGATGATCGGCTTGGGTCGCTACTTTCCCTACGGCATTGGAGAGAAGAAGTTGGAAGGCCGAACGCCGACAACGTCATCTGCCCTGAAGAGGTCAGCTGTTGAACCGATTCAGCCATCTACGATTGCTGCAGAGCCAGCATCTGGAGGACCGGCAGCAGCGACGCCTTCGTGCTCAACATTAGCATAGATCCTCTGACCGATGCTTCCTGCCAGTTTCGCCTCTGTTTTCGACTCTTCAATGAATCCGCTTTGCAGGATATGTCCCTAACACTAATCCAAAGATAAGGAGAAGCGCATATCCTTCAGAAAAGTATCGCAAGTTCGACCCGGAAAAGTGTGTAATAAAGAGCTTTACCAATAATGTTGAGTGTCGAACAACTGAAAAAAACAATTCAACTGTTTACTCATTTTCCATCAAGTAGGCAGTCCAAATCATTGATCGCGAGGTGTTCGTCGATAATTCTCGACGATTCGATGTAAACATCGAATTTGACTGCACATGTTCGATTCCCCATTTATGGTTTTCGAATCAAATAACACTATTGTTTGTGAGACAAATTGAGTCAGATGGCCATCACAAAACTTCAATTGCACTCTCCAGCACGCATCTTCTAGTCGGATGACCAAACAGCGAAACAATAAAAAATACTAGACAGGACAGTAACTCTGGGTGCATATTGCCAATATGAAGACTCCATGCCGAAAATTTGAATGCACCAACTGGTGAATCTCTTCATTTTACACGCGCTATCGTGGGACAGACAGACGAGAGAATGCGCGAAACGAAGAGAGCATTATTTTCAGTTGCCATCCCAATTCACTAATTGCACTGGCGGTGCGGATTAGCGGCGAACAGCGGAATAACAATAGAATTATTCGGAGGGCCAGAAATAACGCACACAACATTAGGCACATAGTAATAAAAGTGGCTTTCATTTTTAGCGCAACAAACGAAGGGGAAAACGCTGTCAAGATTCACTCTCAATTGAGAACATCTTTCAAGGGTCTTACAACTCTTCCACGGGAGGTATCTGAGTTGTTCCATTTGAAAGACGTATATTGTTCGATCAGAGGTCATCGATGTGTTTTCCGCTGTTGAATGTTTCGGATCTCTGTCGAAGATCGGGTGCTCGTGATCTCAGTCAGACACATGTTACACATCGTGCAAATTACCGGCCGAGTGGCGTAAACATGATCGATTCTGGTTTCCACTTACTATATGTTTCATCATATTCTCCGACGCCTTTTCCGCACTATTCTAGCAGAGATCGCATGTTTACGACTAACATTCCAGGATGTATCGATGAAATAAGTGCGAGTGTTGCTGACGTAACAAGTGAAAGTGAATTCTTCGTGACCAAATGAAGAAGAAGAGGCAACAGTAGTGATGGACGATGATTGCGACAGAAACTATAACCGATTCTATTGGGCAGATTGCATCATGTAAATGAAATAACTATGTGAGACACATCATTCTCATTTTCGGACTGTATTGCTAGACGAGATAAATGACTTCCAAATTGTGACTATGAAAGCCTCTTTCACCAGTCTTCAAGGCATTGATCATCGCCAATACACAGTGATCTACGTGTGCAAATGTCGAGTCATTAAATATATTTTCGGTACATGGCGCGGCAAATGACGCCAAGCGAAGGAACATCCCTACAATAGCTCATATGGTCCTTGAAAAGCGTTGAGATAGCATCCATTGACACTCCTTTCGCTTTCTACCATCCATAGATCCATGGCCCAGTTCTCACACTACTTTTTCCATCCTCGTGACTAGCGCGCAAGCATGGAACCATCGGCGGCACACAATGTGCACTTCCATAGATCACTTTTCCTCGGCTGATTGCGATCCGCCCATTTCTCTCCTGGGTATAAATCAGCCGCCACCGTCAGCACACCAACCACAACCTCGTCTACTGTTGACACCACCAGCACTCAGCCGCAGTTTCGAAAATGCTCAGCGTGAGTCAGTTTGCGATTCGCACCTACCGTAACCCTCCAGCATTTTCGAAATTTCAGATCATCGGCATGGTCCGCTACTACCCGTACAGCATCGGCGACAAGAAGGACGAAGATCGCACCCCGAAGACGTCCAACGCCTCCATGAACTCCTACTACCCGCGCAAGAAGTCAGTTTTCGAATCTGACCGACCGCTAAGTACAGTAATCCTGCAGGGCCAGCACCGTCAGCACCACTAGCAACGACTCGTTCATCATCAACATCAGCATAGATGACGAGCTGGGCAGCCATCTGACGCACGCCACTTGTGAGTTTCGAAAACGTCCCAATCCCTCGAAAAAGTATCGTTGCAGGACACCGCGGCGGGGCCCCGATCAGAAGAGATTCAGAAGCATAATCTTCAAAGTGTGCTCAGTGTGTAGCCCTCGCAGATTGTTACTGTCACTCGAAGAAGCGTGTAATAAAGAGCTTTAAGAATTATTCTGAGATTGGCAGTCGAAATCCACAAAACACATCTCAATTTCAACGTTTCCGCTACAGTAACCCGTGTGTTTTCCACTTGCGGTGCAGACAAATCATTGATCTTGGGTGTAATATCTTACAAATGTCCGCTAATTCGTCGTAAACAGTCGAATATTCTCCTGCACATGTGGCCACCCCGCGGATGTTTTGCATGAATCGTTTCGAGTCAAGGACACTGTATTATTCGTTTTTCGTGTTTCTTGTTTTCACATTGGACATTCACTTACTGGAACATTCTGGCAATAGACATTTTATTACGACGAAATCAAAGTTGAGATCAAAGTCGGTTGTGTGCGCCTGTGAACTCAGTGTCTGTCTGAAAGAGTTGTAAAACTCATAATAAAAACATGGAAGGTTGTGATGGCATGATTTTAGCTTATTTAATCTAAAACCCGACACCACCTCGCTTGATCGAACAGGATGGTAACGATCCTCGTGCTTCTGTGAATGTAATCACTTCCCATCTTCATTTCTGGTCCTTTGAACAATATTTGCACTTGCTAGACAATAAACAACTTGAAAGGTTGATTCGATGTTGCTTGTTTATTTCTTCGGTCGACTTCCTTGAGAGTGCATCGTGCCTGGGCGATCAATCAACGCGCAGTGTCTCAAGAGGCCATAAATATTGCCCAAGCAAGTCAACCAGAATTGTAAAGGTAAAGGTAAAGGTAGTTAGGCTTTTCCACGCAAGGGCGGGCTGTGCCACCCCTTCGCCTATTAGCAACTAAGACCTATCCTGGGACGACCAGTGGCTGTTGCGAGGCTTTTACCGCCCGTGTTGTGTGCACGTGGTGAATGTATGCTTATCTTCTCATTGAAAGCCAGTGAAAACACCGTGAAAAGTAAAAGGAAAATCAGTGGCTGCAGCACTTTCTAGAAAAAGAACCATCAAGACTGTTCGAGAACAGTCTATTCGCATATCTTTGGCCACAACTCCATGGGTGTTTCCCCCGTTCGCTACCGTCCTCTTTCCCAGATATCGCCTACTTGTTTATTCCATACCTCCTCGGAAATCGTGAAAAGGAAATCGTGCAAATTATCGGGAAAACAGCTCGGAATTCCTCGGAATGTGCGAAATTCGCCGAAAAAACGGCATTTTTTTCTGCAAAGATTGTTATGGGATTCCCCACCCCAAATACTCCTTGCGCATCTCTAAAAGTCACTGTTACACAAAGCAAAAGATCGACATCAGCAACAACAAAGATTCCATGTTTGATTTTTCGATCTTTGATTTGGGAGATCCTTGGTCTGACCCAATTCCCAGTCGATTTGTCATCAATCCTCGTGACTTGAGAGAGCTGGGAACGATAATTGAAAAAGTCACCGCTGCACTTTCTCATTATCATCACAACATGGGAAGTTGGATCCGCACAGTTCTACGATCCTTGGGCGCTCCCGCACATTCCGGGAAAATAAAAAAGATATGACGTGCAATGATTCCCTAAATGAAATGCCATTTCGAAAGCTTGTTTGTCGGGATTGGATGCTGGTGACGGGTGTTCGAAAATGTGCAGGAGTGCCGATCTTTACAGCTGCTACTAATTGTAAGATCAAAGACGCACTTTTTTGACAACAGGAAGAGGCGGGATTTGCGCGTGTTCCGATTCTGGCCGTTTTCCTGACCGCTGCAGCGAACGATACTAATAGTGTGTGCCTATCAATCAACTGCGAGCGATACCTGTTGGCATTGTCGCTCAGGTCGGAGGTTGAGAGGAGGACGGTAACTCTGATTTTTCGATCGGGTTACGGTATCGCTCGTACGATCGATCGGTATACGGTATCGCTGATTCGCAAACTACTACCACGTTGTTATTGCCTCGCCTTCTCTTCTGCAAATTATGCTCAGCGTGAGTGAATTGGTCTTTAACCCATTGACGAAATCAGACCTGCAGATAATTGGATTGGCCCGATACTATCCGTTCATTATCGGAGAAGCCCGACGAATTAAGAGCAATGAACCGGATGCTGCTACTGATGCTAGCATTGAAGCTGCCTTGCCTAGGTATGTACTGATCGGTATCGTTCCTACTGCATATTCTAGATCTCGCAGCGAAAGCGACGCCTCGGGCTCTACTGTTAGCAGCCAGGATGAACTTATCCAGAGTCGAAAGGTGGCTTTGAGGAATTCCACACGTTTTTACTTTTTCATTTATTCACGAATCTCCACTTGCTCAGAAAGTCTCGTCCCGAGGACTGATGCTTTGCCTCTCAGCCCACTTTATCGTGCTCATTTCCGATGTAAGTCTGCTGACGACAACAGATTCATCAGACTGGCAGCATCAGCACATTCAGGCGAGTAGATTGGAGTATCCCATCCTGTCGATGAGAGAGTCGATGAGAAATACTGCTGTTCTATTCCACTGTAATATATCGTTAGGTGCGTTACTACCTCCGTAACAAGAGATCAGGTGCCCGGTTGTAATAGTGACACTGGTCAATAGTAGGAATCGGAAAGAGTTGCGATCATAAACCATGGGACAACTGATCCTTGATTCGTTAGTTGCTGAATTATCGAAGATCAACGATTGTCATTTACAGGCGTACGGCCTATTCTCCCTGCTCATTTTCATGACAAATATCTGCGTTCCGCTACTCGTTTCAGCAGTGCTGCTGAAGCAGAATCGAGGCGAGTTGGGCTCTTCGACGTCATGTTTCTCATAAAATAAGTAGAATAGGGGATTGAAATTGGGAAAAGTTCGATGCGCATGCGCGTCAGTAGACCAAGTGTGTCAATTCCGTCGCACAATCTCATCAGCATAACAATTGTTGATCTCCTTCTGTTCTAAGAACTCTGGGCTCTAGGCTCGACGCGTATTTGAGGAAGCAGTAATTGTACCGACTCTGCATTTGGCGATGATATTTCAGTGTAAAAAAAATAAAAATAAAATAAATGTGTTTGTCTTTCAGTTTTTCTCTCGCCGGCCAGAGCAGCGAGAGAGTGTGCAAAAGTGAGAGAGTGTCATTCCTCAATTCCAGCACTCACCGTGTTCGCCTCGATTTGCATCAGCTGGATGACAATCGGGTACATTGTGGTCGTCCTTGCCTATGCTGACTTTGCGGACGTGAGTTTTCGCTGATTTTCTCTTTGATTTGTCACGTAATTCCCTAATTTGTGCCTTGTAGTAGACAAAAGGTCGCTTTCTTCGTTATACCCTCAACCGGTTGACCCGTCGAGTCAGTGCGCCGGGCGTAGAGAACGGACGAAGAGTAATGTTCGCATTGTAGTTGCTGGAGAGCCATCCTGCGTGTTCTCTGACGCTGATTACGCTGCTGTTAATGGTGAGAATTTCGAATTTAACGAATTCAATCGTGATTTTTAGATTCTCGACGCCATATTGCTGTCGATTTTCAATTGCTCGAGGGAACAGAGGGCAAAAAGTAATTGCTTGCTATTTTGAAAATCTAAATTATATTTTCCAGGGAAACTATGCGCAGTGATTTTGTGCTGATCTTTCTCCGTTTTTCGAATACTTCTTTCATAGCATAGTTTATTGTAAACCTCACATAGAACTAGATCGCATTGAAAAAATTGTATAATTTGATTTTCCTTTTTTATAATCACTCAGGTTGCGTTGTGTAGCTTTAATCGGACGGGTGTGTGTCGATAAAGTTAGCTAAATGTTTTTTCTTCATTCCTTAAAAGTTTCACCGGAGTTCGCCCATTCTTGTAGGGAAAACAATATTTTTTCGGTAATTTATCTCAAATTTATGTGATGGATTCGAAACGATGTTCTGATGGACGATCACCCAAGTCGGCAGCATTCATCCTTTACATGAATTTTGATGACGATTTATTAGTGAGCTCGCTGATCATGGATTGCCAGGTTGTCGGGTAACCTGCGACGTGGCAGACGCAATCGGGTCTACTTTTCGCAAGTTTCGACAGCTGAAAATGCCAATTTGCCTCGAAATATCAAGCAAGTAAAGCTCACGTAAGGGCCTCAAGATAGCTTGGCGTAGTCATGATGACGATTGCCGTGTGCACGAAAGCGTGCGTCATTTGGAAGCAAAAGATTGCGTTGTTGATGTCTGAAACATTTGACAAAGGAAACGCTTCTGCACGCTCTATTTATTTTGCACTATGAATGCACGAGCTCAGTTGGCTCAGTTTGCACTATTTCTGCAGTTCTCAATCTTAAACTTACCAGGTGTTAGCGCCCATGTAATCATTGAGTATGCGTACACTAACAAAGGGCTTAACTGAATCGTTAGAGGAACGAGAGTCTGGAAATTCTAAATGATCACGAATAATCGAGAAAAACTCGCCTGAACGAGCATCAGCCACATCAGCTTGCGTTGCATCCTGCGCGTGTTCTCACTCAAAGTTGAGGTCTGGGATACTTGTTCAATTATAGGCGTTGCAGTAAAAATATTGTATACATATTTTCGAAATCTTGTCAATTGGACTCTTTGATCAATTAGGAACTAAGTGTCACCTGCTTTGACAGCAAATAGAATGAGCCTCCAACAAGAGCAACGGATAATATGAACGCTAAGATCATTACCCAAAACAGAAATCGTTAAATTTATTTGCATTTGAATTAGATTTACCATTAATGTAACTGATGCGACGAAAATAGTATTAGCGGGATAGAGAGTTAGGTCATAGACATGTGTCCGATAGTTCGGGTTTTCGAATAGATAGTTCAAGTTAGGGTAATACTGAAAAAAGGAACCGTTTAAAATGAGTCAGGAACAAAAGAAACGTACTTTAGCGATGAATTCTGGCCCGCCATCAATATTTCTGCGCAAAGTTATGTGGCCAATGCCGGGAATACAAGAAATAACGAAAAGGACCACTCGGAACAAAATTCGGTATTTGATCTGAGAATGTGTGTTTCAGTGCTGGTAGACTCGCTGGTAGATGAAACTTACCGAGATTTTCCGTTGTCTCGCCATGGTCAAAATTGTTACGAATTTGAAATGAAAGCAGCAAAGGACAGTGACGGCAACAAACGCAACAGTGAAGAACATTAGTGTCTGAAAAAAATTATATACATTCCGATTACCAAAAGGCTAACTATTCCGTAGTGGCCATTGACGCCGAACACAGTGCAGAGCACGCCGTTGCACAGGAACCCCGGAATTGGATACAGAGCGGTCGGTGTCGCGAGAAAGCCGAAATTCAAATCGACGAGGGTGATCGACAACTGGAATTTTCTAAATAGACGCCATCGACTCTTCAAGCATTTTCAAACGGAGGGGTCTAGGCGGATATTTAGGGCGTTGAAAAGTAACTTTTAAAGTAATCTCGGAAATTCTTGAACAAAGGAGATCTGGAACTTGATTCAATTATCCTTTGTTCAAAAAAGTTCCGAGATGAACGTTTCCGAAAGAAGACACTTTTCAACAGGGCACCAGATTTCGTAATGAGATCGCTAACCTGCAACGCGATCAGATACAGGGCGAAGGGTTTGCCCGGCTGCGGCGTTTTCTTGATCATCAAGTAGAAGGCGAGGGCGGAGAAGGCGTGCGTGCCGACTCCGACGGCGTGTTGATAGGCGGGCATGAACGAGAGCCAGGCCGGATGAAGGGTGAGGTTGGGCATCTCCATGAAATAGCACACGACATGAGAAAATGTTGTGGAATCGATTCCAAACTCGGTTTTTTTCCTTTTTGCAAGTTATGCAAAACAACAAACATGTTTGCTAAATTCTACGATGTTTGTAGTCTCATAGCATACAGGGTGTTATATTCGCTACGCGCATACGCTTGTTTGCTAAATACCACAAACAATCTTCTCAGTGGACGATTAAGTAGCAAAAGAAGGGAAGGAATGCATTGCACGGTTATCTTAGCGAAAATCAAAAAGAATCAGGAACCTAACTCTCGCGGAGGCATGCTTCGGCGCTAAAGCAGCCAGTCTTGGCAGCTGAATCAGCAAAAACGGCGGCAGGTGTGCCCAAATCGATCTAGATCATTTCGTATTTATGAAGATTACGTGAGATTCCGTGTGGTAATGTGCGCACACGTTGCACATTATCTGACTGTAATATTCATAGAAATACAAGCAGTGGCTTCGTTAGAAGCCTGGAAACAACATTAGAATGCGTTCCCCGTGTGGTTTTCAGTGGTGTAAATTACACGAGACAGTATTTAATATTCCAATATTCCTGTCAACTCACAATCATTGCATAAAATAAGTGCCCTCATAGGGCACAAATCATGGTGGAGGAACGGCAAAACATAATAGGATGATTGCCATCGACGTACCAACTTTCCCTTTCTAGCAATGACTCACTTGGAGAGTGGAACTGAACGATCAACAACATCAACTCTGTTGAGTTCAAATGATGTAAGTTAGAGATAAATCAAAGTGTCTCCTTCTGAATGTACCTAGTCAATATTGTGTAGTGTCCCATCGTGGTACAATGTGTACTAAATCATTGCAACATATGTGTCATCTAAGAATTGGTGTAAAGTCTGGAGTCTTTGTGCGTGAAATTCGACCAATGTCTTTTGTTCGTTTCCTAAAGTCTAAAAGGACGTCCGGGGAAGCTTTAACCTTTGCCCACCTGTACTTTATCCAGCATCTAACTTGCGCACTCTCCACTCTGCATTTGGATGTGGATGACGTATTGATGCCCTTTCTCTGACCTCATTCAAATCCATTCTTTGATCGTCATATTCATTTCCTTTAGTGTTCCGTCAGAAAACATGAAAACACGTGAAGAGGCAGAGTTCGAGCAGATTATTATCTCTCTTAGAATCGTGTATGAATAATGAGAACGGAAACCGCGTGAATATGGAATAACTAGGTGACTGTCCTATCTCACAACATGTACTATTCGTAAACTATTTTTCACAAACACACTACACGGTTGTCTCGATTGTCCTAACCGCAATCCAAAAATAGTGTGCATACAGTTCTTCAACTATCTTTTGGACTGTTTTTTTTTCTTTTCCGTCCCTTTCGTGTTTACTGTTCAAGTAACAGAAAACATCGACAGTCTGATCTTCGAAACGGTAAACCAATCCGTTTCTTCTCGCTATCCCTCCCAAAAATGAGTATTTGATCCCCCTCCATCCCTATCCGTCTCTCTACCTCCCACGAGGGGATACCCCTTCCACTACACTTCCACATTCCCCGCGTTTGAAAATCAAAGGACGATTCTGCTAGTCGACTCCGCCCCTCCGGGTGTATAAAAGGGAGCAGAGAGAAGGGGTGGGAATAACCCTTTTCTCACTCTCAACTACTCTAAAATGCCTTCTCGAGTGCGATTCTTCCTTCCTTCATCGACCATTCGACCTGCCCACTTCGATTACGCTTTCGGTACGTTTCTATGACTTTTTCTTTGTGTCAATGATTTTTTCAAGTGTTTTCCTCTCGATGTAATCCTTCCTCAATTCCAGAGCCGGTATCCACTCGATCGTACGTCTCTTCTCCTTCTTCATCTTTCGATTCAACCCTCGAGACTCTTCATGAAGATTCGGTACTTGAAGTCCCCAACAATTACGACCGGATGGATGAGAATAGCGAGCAATCCTTCATTCCTCAGTTCCACCGACCATCTTCAAGGAAACCTTTCTCTAATACTCTCAACCGAATAGAAGAAGAGGAGACGAAGGACAATAAATCCAAGGACTAAGACTCTTCCCTCTCAATTCCATCCACTCCATGCAATTGTCAGGTCATTACGAGTCCCACCACAGGTCCTTCTCCATATTTATTGTCATCCATTCGTGTCTTGTCGCTCATAAATATGAATCATCGCCTCAATATCGTTTGATATCACACAATGGGCAACAAAAGAATAGTTTGACCCGCTAGCTGATCTCTGTCCAAGAATGATTCATATTTCACACATTGCACCAATCATTCAACGGAACCACGCACAAAATCATTCTGACTGGCTAACAGTTATGATTAGATTGTTCTTGACTTATCTTGAGATAATTAAATGAGGATCATGAGAATATTCTGATTCTCTTCTCCTTACGCAGAATGTAGAACACGGGATGTCAACGGTTCCGAATGGACACCATTCATGATCCACCGATGAGAGAGGCTGATGAAGAAGATTGGTGCACAAAATAATATGTTGCGATGAAGAATTCGGATCGATCGTCTACAACTTCTTCTCGTTTCACCAAACCTCATTATGGATGAGATTACCATCGATGAACCAACACTACTTCTCGAGAAATGACTCACTATAATGATGAAGTTGGATTATGCACAAGAGCAGAGTTATTCTGTTCAATTGATGCAGAGGAGAAATCAATGCATCTCCCTCACCTGGGTGTACCTAGTCAATATTGTGTCGCGTTCAATCATGGTGCAATGTTTACTAAATCAGCGCACCGGATGTGTCACCTAAGAATTGGTGTAAAGTTTGGAGTTCAAGTGCTTGTAATTCGGCCAGCGTGTCGTTTGTGCAGTTCTCGAAAGTCCACAGGGATATTTCCAGACAAACTTTGTCGAACTTTGTCCGCCTGTACTTTATCCAGCATTCGACTTGCGCACTCTCCAGTTTGCAGTTGGATGTGGATGACGAACTGACGCCTTTTCTATGCACTCGATCAAATCCATTCTTTGATCTACGATGCCCTCATCAATTTATTTAGTGTTCCGGCACAGAACATGAAAACATCTGAAGAGGCAGAGTTCGAGCAGATTAATATCTCTTAGAATTATTAATCTTGTATGAAAGATGAGAACGGAAACCGCGTGAATATGGAATAACTAGGTGACTGTCCTATCTCACAACATGTTCTATTCTAAATTGTTTTCCACAAACCCAATACACGGCTGTCTCGATTGTCCTTACCACAATCCAAAAAAAGTGTGCATACAGTTCTTTCAACTATTTTTGGGACGGTTCACTTCCATTTCCGCTCCTTTCGTGTTTACTGTTCAAGAAATAGAAGTTCTCGACAGTTTCATCTTCGAAACGGTAAACCATTTCATCTCTCTTTTCTCCCTTCATTGTATGAATATTTGATCCCCCTCTATTGATCTCTCCACTTCCCTCTTTCCTGTCGTTCACTCTCCGTCCCACGAGGGGAAACCCCCTTTACCTTCTCGATCCCGCGTTTGAAAATCAAAGGACGATTCTGCTAGTTGACTCCGTCCCTTTGTGTGTATAAAAAAGAGACGGGAGAAGTGGTGGGAATAACCATTTTCTCACTCTCAACTACTCTAAAATGCCTTCTCGAGTGCGATTCTTCCTTCCTTCATCGACCATTCGACCAGCCCACCACGATTATGCTTTCGGTACGTTTCTATCCTTTTTCTTTGTTATTTTTCACTTTTTGGCACAGATTGTGATTGTTTTAGATTTTCCACTTCTCATCTTTCCTTCATTTCAGAGTCTGTCTCCACTCGATCGCATTTCTCTTCTCCATCTTCATCTTTCGATTCCACCCTCGAGACTCTGCATGAAGACTCGGAGCTTGAAGTCCACCACTCGAACGATCGGATGGATGAGAATAGCGAAGAATTTCCTCACTTCCACCAACCATCTTCAAGGAAGCCTTTCTCAAATACTCTCAACCGAAGAGAAGAAGATGAGATGAAGGACAATAAATCCAAGGGCTAAGACTCTACCCTTGCAATTCCATCCGCTCTATGCGATTGATCTTTGATAGATCTTTACGAGTCCCACCACAGGTCCTTTTCTATATTTATTGTCATAAATTCGTGTCTTGTCGCTCATAAATATGATTCATTGCCTCAACATCGTTTGATATCACACAATGGGAAGGAAAGAAACACTGTCAATACCGTTAGCTGATCTCTGTCCAATGATGATTCACATGTCACACATTGCATAACCACCAATCATTCAACTGATCAACAGACCAATAATTCTGACTGGTTGACTGTTATCGATTAGATTGTTCTTGACTGATCTTGAGAGAATAGAATCATGAAAATATTCGAATTCTCTTCTCATTGAGAATGTTGCACAGGCGGTGCGGTTCCGGATGGTCACCGATCCACTGATGAGAGTTGGCAGTTGATGATTTGTGCACGTAAGAACATGTCGCGATGAAGAATTCTGATGGATCTACTATTACTTCTTGACCAGACCTCATTATGGATGGATGAACAAACGCTCCCTCTCTTTCAATGACTCACTAGAATGATGGCGTGGAATGAGCAAGATCAAAGTTATTCTGTTCAAATGATGCAAGGTAGAACCCAATGTATCTCCCTCTTCTGCGTGTACCTTGTCAACAATGTGTAGTATCCAATCATGGTGCAATGTTTACTAAATCATCGTACCGGATGTGTCACCTTACAATTGGTGTAAAGTTTGGAGTTCATGTGCTCGTAATTCGGCGAGCGTGTGCAGTTTTCGAAAGTCCACAAGAACGTTCCAGGAAAGCGTCAAACGTTGTACGCCAGTACGTTATCCAGCATTCAACTTGCGCACTCTCCAGTTTGCAGTTGGATGTGGATGGTGAATTGCGCCCTTTCTATGCACTCGATCACATTCATTCTTTGATCGACGATGCCCTCATCAATTTATTTTGTGTTCCGGCAGAAAACATGAAAACATCTGAAGAGGCAGAGTTCGAGCAGATTATTATCTCTCTTAGAATCGTGTATGAAAGATGAGAACGGAAACCGCGTGAATATGGAATAACTAGGTGACTGTCCTATCTCACAACATGTACTATTCGTAAACTGTTTTTCACAAACACACTACACGGTTGTCTCGATTGTCCTAACCACAATCCAAAAATAGTGTGCACACAGTTCTTTCAACTAACTTTTGGGACGGTTCACTTCCATTTCCGCTCCTTTCGTGTTTACTGTTCAAGTAATAGAAGTTTTCGGCAGTTTGATCTTCGGATTGGTAAACCGTTCCTTCACTCATTGCTATACCCCTGTGAATGAAAATTTGATCCCCTTCATCCCGCAACCCTCTCATTCTCTCCACTTCACGAGGGGATACCCCTTCCACTACATTTCCACGCTCCCTCGCGTTTAAAAATCAAAGGACGATTCTGCTAGTCAACTCCGCCCCCTTCGTGTGTATAAAAGGGAGACGGGAGAAGGGGTGGGAATAACCCTTTCTCATTCTCAATCACTCTACAATGCCTTCTCGAGTTCGATTCTTTCTTCCTTCCTCGAACATTCGACCGGCCCACTTCGATTACGCTTTCGGTTCGTTTCTATTCCTATTCAGTTTGTGTCAATGATTTTTCACTCGTTTTCACTTATTTGGACCTTTTCGTAATCCTTCCTCAATTCCAGAGCCGGTATCCACTCGATCGCACATTTCTTCACCTTCTTCATCTTTCGATTCCACCCTCGAGACACTTCATGAGGACTCGGTGCTTGAAGTCCACCACTCGAGCGATCGGATGAATGAGAATAGCGAGCAATCATTCATTCCTCACTTCCACCGACCATCTTCAAGGAAGCCTTTCTCTAATACTCTCAACCGAATAGACGAAGAGGAGATGAAGGGCAGCAAGACAAAGGACTAAGACTCTTCCCTCTCGTCTCCATTCGTCCCATGCAATTGTCAGGTCATTACGAGTCCAACTACATGTCCTTATAAATATTTATTGTCATCCATTCGTGTCTTGTCGCTCATAAATATGATTCATCTTCTCAGTTCCATTTGATAGCACACAATCTTTTTCTTTGCAAGGAACGGCGGGTATTTCCCGTTAACTGATCTATGTCCAAGGATGATTCAGATACATTGCGTAACAGTTGTAACGCTGACCTTTTAACAGACATGACACCCAATCCTTCCGCATGACTTGCCTGCAGTTATAGAAATTGACTAGACCGTTCTTTCACCATCTTTCTCCCAGTTGCGGTCAAATAACTACGTGATCGAGAATAATCGGATTCCCTTCTTCTTGCGAAGAGTTTGCAGAGAGAGTAGGCTGAAGGATAAATTTTATTCAAGCAAAATGAAGTTGCACATTTTGCGGAAGATGTTGAATTCTGATGGATCCTCTATGACTTCTTCTCGTTTGACCTTATTATGGATGATATTTGAATTCCTTCTCTTGCAATGACTCAGTAGAATGGTGGAGTGGAATCATGGGCAAGATCAAAGTTATTCAGTTCAAATGATGCAAGCGAGAGATCAATGTATATACCTCATCTGGGGGTACCTTGTCAACATCATGTAGTCAATCGTGGTGCAATGTTTACTAAATCAGCGCACCGGATGTGTCACCTAAAATTTTTATGTGAAGTGTGGAGTGTGTACATAATACACTTTCTGCATCTTGGGACATTCGGCGAAAACCTAACGTCTTTACAGGATAGTGTCAAATTTTTTCCACCTGCATTAAATCCAGCATTCCCTTCCTCCTCCAGTCTGTGGTTGGAAATGGACTTGAAATTGATGTCCTTCCCATGTACTAAATCAAATATATTTCTTGATCGACATAACTTCCATCAATTTCTTCTTGGTTCAGATAGAAAACATGTGAGAGAACAGAGTTCGACTAGATTTAAATCGTAATTGGAGTGAAGAGTTGTTTATGAATTAGATGGATGAAAAGGAAAGTACATTGATATAATTTGAACATTTCCTGAATAAATAACGGCCAGTACTTTGTGACTATTTCTTTTTCATCGCGACTATGTACTGTACTGACGCATACATACATTGTACAGGGGTTGTTTCGATTGCCCAAGGCACAATCCAAAGATCGTGAGTATACAGTTCCTCCAACTATTTTTGGACTGTTTACTTCCATTTCCGTTTCTTTCGTGTTTACTGTTCAAGTAACAGAAGTTCTCGACAGTTTGATCTTCGAATCGGTAAACCATTTCACCTCTCTTCTCTCCCTTCAGTGTATGAATATTTGATCCCTCTCCGTTGATCCCTCTTCATCACTCTTCGCTCTTGTTCACTCTCCGTCCCACGAGGGGTTCCCCCGGTACTTCAATTTTCCCCGCGTTTGAAAATCAAAGGACGATTCTGCTAGTCGACTCCGCCCACTTCGCGTGTATAAAAGGGAGACGGGAGAAGGGGTGGGAATAACCCTTTCTCATTCTCCACTACTCTACAATGCCTTCTCGTGTCCGCTTCTCCCTTCCTTCTTCGCACATCCGACCGGCCCACTTCGATTACGCTTTCGGTTCGTTTCTATCCTTTTTCTTTGTTATTTTTCACTTTTTTGGCACATATTATGATTGTTTTCGCTTTTCACTTGTTATACTTCTTTTATTTCAGAGTCGGTATCTACTCGATCGCACATCTCTTCACCATCTTCATCTTTCGATTCCACTCTCGAGACTCTTCATGAAGACTCAGCGCTTGAAGTCCACCACTCGAGCGATCGGATGGATGAGAATAGCGAAGAATCCTTCATTCCGCAGGTCCACCGACGATCTTCAAGGAAGCCTTTCTCAAATACTCTCAACAGAATAGACGAAGAGGTGATGAAGGACATGAATGCCAAGGACTAAGACTCTTCCTTGCCGATTCCATCATTCCATGCAATTGTCAAGTCATTACGAGTCGTCCCACAGGTCCTTCTATATTATTGTCATCCATTCGTGTCTTGTCGCTCATAAATATAATTCATCCTCTAAGTGTCATTTGTTAGCACACGTGGAAACATTGTATTACCCGCTAGCTGATCTCGGTCAAACTATGGTTCACACATTGTGCAGCACTCCTTTCATTTTTACGGACAAACCCACCCAATCTTTATTCATGGAAAACCCTTGGTAGAGAACTATCGATGGAGTGACTGAGTTCTAATTGATGCTCCTTTTCATGGGAACACACAACACTGCGAGATACTCGACTCCGACACCCCACTTCATATTCAGGTTGAGGTCAAATAACTACTCGATCGGAGAGGAATGAGAGAATAATCGGATTCCTTCTCCCCTCGTGGGAGATTGTTGCGCAGGGACAGTGAGAGGGCCGTGCGAGTCATCATTCCTCATCAATAAATTTACAACAAAAGGCAGAAAAAATGGTGGGCAAGAGGTTGACCTGATCTTCCTACATCCGATCCAAATCTATCCATACATTATCCATGTCCCTTTTCAGCTGTAGTTCAGACTTTCAACTCAAAAGGCAACAACCGTTTCAAGAACCCGAACTATGCAGAGATCGAAGTGTGAAGAGGAAGGAGTTCAAAGAAGACGCAAACAGTGTCGTTCGAGACGCAAACAGTGTCGAAAGTGAGGAACACCACTGAATCAACACCAAGATTGGTTTCTAGGGTGACGATGTATTCCATGCGATGACTAGGTGAGAGTTTGTGAGGCAAGAGAATGGACACTTTGAAGGATTGCGACATTGGACATTGCAAAGTTGTAATCCCCTCCACATTCTTGAGTAACGTTGCTACGTGACATTACATGTATTTCAAAGTTGCATCCGAAAGGCGAGACGAGGTTGTGTTTATGCAATTTTGCAGAAGTTGAATAGTCAACGTTGAAGGACACATGAGGGAATGGAATGGAAAAATGGAATGAAAAACTTGAAAAATAAATTCTGAAAATTCGTTTTCGTCGCGACCAGGAACTGAACATGCAGACAATGTTTTTTTGTTTCGATTGCCCATAGTTCAAAGATAGTGGTATACATTTCTTCAACCTATTTTGCTTTTACTTCTACGAACTACTTCCTTTTCAGTTCCTCTTGTGTTGTTCCTCACTGATCTAATAGCAGAAGAACTAAACCGTTTGGTCTTCAATTCAGTAAACCATTTCACCTCTCTTCTCTCCCTTCAGTGTATGAATATTTGATCCCTCTCCGTTGATCCCTCTTCATCACTCTTCGCTCTTGTTCACTCTCCGTCACACGAGGGGTTTCCCCCGGTACTTCAATGTTCCCCGCGTTTGAAAATCAAACGACGATTCTGCTAGTCGACTCCGCCCCTTCGTGTGTATAAAACGAAAATAGAGAAGGTGTGGGAATAACCATCTCTTATTCTCAACTACTCTACAATGCATTCTCGAGTTCGATTCTTCCTTCCTTCCTCGAATGTTCGACCGGCCCACTTCGATTACGCTTTCGGTACGTTTCTATCACTTTTTCTTTGTGCAAATCATTTCTCACTTTTTTCACTCGTTGTGACTGATCTATTTCTTAATCCATCCTCTATTTCAGAGCCGGTATTCACTCGCTCGTATGTCTCTTCTCCTTCTTCATCTTTCGATTCAACCCTCGAGACTCTTCATGAGGACTCTGAGCTTGAAGTCCACCACTCGAGCGATCGGATGGATGACAATAGCGAAGAATCCTTCATTCCTCACATCCACCGATCATCTTCGAGGAAGCCTTTCTCGAATACTCTCAACCGAATAGACGAAGAGGAGGACAACAAGGCTAAGGACTAAGACTCTCTCCTCTCAATTCCCTAAGTTCAATGCAATTGTCAGGTCATTACGTGTCCCACCACAGGTCCTCCATATTTATTGCCATCCATTCGTGTCCTGTCGCTTATAAATATGATTCATCTTCTAAGTGTCATGTGTTATCACACAATGGGAGGGAAAAGTAAACGCAATCAATACCGTTAGCTGATCTCTGTCCAAGAATGATTCACAAAAATTTCGCAACAGTCGTCACAGTAATCATCCAACGGACCGATGGGAAGGTGTTTTATGTCTTGACATCTTGAGAATAATCGTTCTTTGCACTGGAAGATAGACTCAACTCCAACCTGCATATTAATCCCACTGAGTTCAAATATCTACCCGATCGAAGAGAGAAGAGAGAAGGGAATGGAAGTGAAACCGACGCTCGTGGGACTAATCCTCTTTCCTCGTGGGAGAATGTCAGGAGTTGTACGAGTCATAAATCGCAATCATCTGCGCGCAGGGTTGAAGAAGACGATGGGAAACTATGGACCCTCATGTACCTTAATTTGATGAACCCGGCTCATATATCATTTTGATCCTTATAGACTCATATTTTCCGTGTCTTTCCCATTGTGTAGACATTTAAAGAAGAACCAAACCGTTTCGAGAACCCGAACTGTGGAGAAATCGAAGTGTGAAGTCGACCGAGATCAAAGAAGTATCCATTCCTCGAGCAAACAGTGTCAGACGAGGGGAAACCCTCGCTGAGTCAACACCGGGAATGGTTCGGAGAATGACGATGCATTTTATGGCTGTTTGACAGTTTGCAAGGCAACAACAGAACGGACACAGGAAGGGAAGGAAGGAAACGAATGGGGGATACTTTGGGAGTGTGTTCGTCTTCCGAGGGCGCGTGAAGGACACGAGTGTACAGACAGAAAAATCGATTCAAGGAATGCTCAACACAGTTTTGAAACGAATGTATGCGCTGTTTACAAACGGTTGCCTCATTGCGTTTGATAGATTAGGATCAGCTCTCCATCTCTTTCTCTTCTGAGATCAGGCCGCGCGCTTGAAGCATCGCGAGCATCCCATTGCGCGACGCAAATAATTATCTCGCTTCCGATCTCTCCGGCTTCCTCATATTTTTTGCAATGGAGACGGCTTGCCTACTCGAGGAGGGCACCAATGCTCACGAATCGCAGAATGCTAGACGCTATGGATGCATTTCTCCTGCCATTACTGCTCTAACTCTTCTCATGGTGTTCACGTTCGCTTATTTCATGGCCCACAACGAATTTCTCGACCATTGGGAGCTGCACAGGTAAAACACTCAGTCACATCTAGTTATTTGATGGTTACAGGTTTTCCTGGCCGGCTCTTCTTGAAGGGCGATTCTCTCAGGTTTGGGCGAGAATTCGTCCATCTTCTCATCTAATCTATCCCTACAGGGCGTACTATGATCACTTGTGAGCATTGACTACAATTTTGCAAAAAAACCCGAAAAAGTGACAATTCGTCAGGCTGACTCCACCGGGATACCGAATTCTTGCCATAAGCAAGTGCTTGTTCGATAATACGAAGTTCACTATCGGTGAGTGGAGAGCGTCATTCAATAAAGCGCACGATCCTTGCAGAAGTCGACAACAGAAATGTGAGCGCACAGACGTTCTACACGTCAGGTACGGTCCTCTTCTCGGCTGTCGCTAGTCAGCGGGCGGCAGATTACCCGAAATGAAAAGGCGGCCACCCTTATTTCTCTCTTGATTCAATCTCAGGACCCACTTGTCCGCACCCGTTCGTCGCAACGTACGCGTGGCAGACCGAGGAGTTGTTCGCGGCGAGCGATGACAGATCGGACAGTGTGAGTTCTCCCACTTATCCGGAGCTGTGCATCAGACAGTCTTACTTAACAGCAAGCTGTCTAGCGTGTTATTAAAAGTCGAGCGAATGAACGTTGTGAATGTTTTTCAGATCAAGCTCACCGTCAATTCGACAAGGACTGTCACTCTTCCTGTTGCGGAAAGGCCGAGAACCGTAGAGAAAGGGAAAGTGGAGGTGAATTGCTGGGAGTGTTGAAAATACATGCATACATATTCATCATGTTAGACGATTGACGACAGATGGGTAGATATGACAGGGGCATTCTTCGTATTTCAAGATAGTCATTTCGAGAAATCTCGGGGCAGAAGAACAGAAGATTTGGAAGAAGTTGATTTCAATGTCTCTTTAGTCTGCTCTTTGTCGCAATCGCTCGCGTGCATCGTTGTAGCGCGAACAGTGTCTAATCCCGTTCTTCATGATGCGAAATTGACTAGAGGATCAAAGGGACTAGAGGATCTATCGATGCGGCACTGATTCTCTCACTTTCCCATGCTCATTAGTTTCTCTGGTTGTCGAGAGAGCATGGTAAAATGAGAGAGTGTCTGATGATTCTTAGGTCTGCTTCAACGTCGCTGCGTTCTGGTACGATGACTGGCCTCGACTGATTGTCTTTATCGAGTTGTGGAGGGCCGCTCATAACGCCCAGTTCACTCTCTACGTCAAGTCCGTTTCGAAAAGCGTCCAGAAAGTACTGGATTACTATGAGAAGAAGCGATTCATGAAGGTATTTCCGTGGCCGGATATACCAAGCATGCCTGGGGTGGAAGACGCGAATAAGTGAGTGTTACCTATCTGCCTTTTTCCTTGCATGTACTGTCTGTGAGCCCGTGATGAAGACGGAAAATGTTGACTAATTCCACGTATTGACTAATTCCCCGACTTTCAGGGACAGTTTCAATCTGCAGTCCACGATAGTTCAGAACGATTGCCTCATACGGTAAGAGCAATAGTTTCAGAAAGAAATAGTTAAAAAAACGGAAAAGAGTTGCAGATCCAATGCAGAGGTCGCGGTCCTTCTTGACATCGACGAATTTCTCTACATCAAGTATACTTCATGTTCTCAACAAAATATATAAATTCTCGATTCAGAAACAATCAACGCCTGCTGGAATTCATGAGGGCTAGTGCGGAGAAAATGCTCGATTTGGGCGCAATCTCGTTCCCAACGGTCGGAATGGAGGTAAACGATCCATGCACTCTCTGACTGCTCAAGCGGACGAGCGAATTGTGAAATGAATCGGTGGATGTAGCAGAGACTATCCGAGAGAATTTAGATAGGGCCGTACAACGATTTTTTACCCTATGCTGAAAAAATGGCCCTAGGGGTACTTTTTCATGGAGAGTTCGAAAATCGACCTTAGAAAGCCGTATCTCTAACCCCCAATACCCTGTGGCACACTCCACCTTGCCAGGGGGAAATGCAATTTCGCGAAGGGCGCACCAAACCCCTACAAATTATATATCGTATTGTAGATCTCGACGAGACTAACATTTTTTGTGTTGAAAGTGAAAGTCTAGTTCTTCTGTGAAAAAAAATATTTTGGTCGAAAGTTTTATTTTTAGCACCCTGAAAATTTTTTCTTCAGCTTACATAAAATAAACATTTTCATTCGACGCGCAATCCTTTTTTACCCCTTGAGTCAAAAATTTAGCAAAATCGAAGAGGACAATACCCCTTAAAAATTTCCAGAAAGTCGCAAAACCTCGATTTTCGGCAAATTTTCGGATTTGTGAAATTAAATAAAACGAGTATTTTGGGTCTGGGAATGGCGTTTTGCACTCAAAACAAGTCATATGGGTTAGGGCAACAATTTCTGACAGTTTGACTAAAATCGGAAAAAAAAAATTTTTTGTAGAATTTTTCACAAAAATTGAAAAAAAAAATATTTTTTTCACCAAATCAGTTGAAACTGTCAGAAATTGTTGTCCTCACCCATATGACTTGTTTTGAGTGCAAAACGCCATTCCCGGACCCAAAATACTCGTTTTATTTAATTTCACAAATCCGAAAATTAGCCGAAAATCGAGGTTTTGCGACTTTCTCGAAATTTTTAAGGGGTATTGTCATCTTCGATTTTGCTAAATTTTTTACCCGAGGGGTAAAAAAGGATTGCGCGTCGAATGAAAAAGTTTATTTTATGTAAGCTGAAGAAAAATTTTTCAGGGTGCTAAAAATAAAACTTTCGACCAAAATATTTTTTTTCACAGAAGAGCTAGACTTTCACTTTCAACACAAAAAATGTTAGTCTCGTCGAGATCTACAATATGATATATAATTTGTAGGGGTTTGGTGCGCCCTTCGCGAAATTGCATATCCCCCTGGCACGGTGGAGTGTGCCACAGGGTATTGGGGGTTTAGAGATATGGCTTCCTAAGGTCGATTTTCGAACTCTCCATGAAAAAGTACCCCTAGGGACATTTTTTCAGCATAGGGCAAAAAATCGTTGTACGGCCCCTGAAGGAAGTTTCTCAATTCTCTCAGATATTCTCTGGTAGGAATGCCTTCTCTAGTGAGACAATTGGTCAGGGAGCAGTCAGTTTGTGATAAATAAACTAAGCAGGCAACAATATAATTCCCAGTGCAGATGGCACTTCTCGACGGATCGTTCAAAGCGATTGGAACCGAGTCTATCCTGAATGGAGTTATGCACAAAAAGGTGAAAAAGATACAAAAAATAAGCGCAATTAAGTGTTGAAAATGTGCAGGTCGGATTCTTCCCAAATCGAGTGAAATTGCTGTCGACGCACACCGTGGATCAGCTGATTCGGCCGTACAAGCAATACGATGTATGCTCAAGTGGGAATAAGGGGGGGTGGGTGCGCTTCTTCACTTTCCCGGAGCAAGTGAGCGAAAATTAAATAAGTTTCAATAGTCTCCTATATCAAATGAATTTTCGCCGGGTTGGTGATCGGGGATAGAGGATGGTAATGGGGAATTGCGCGATACCGGGAACGTGCAGGAGCGCCAAATAAGGCTCGCCCTCAAAAAATTAGCAGAGAAAGAGAGAAGGGCTTACAAGAACTTGAATCCGACATGACACTTTTTCAGGCGAAACAAGAAGACGCCGTAGTCGTGCACATGCGGCAGAATCTCGTCCGAAAGGACTATAGTAGCTCTGACGTCGCGCAATTGTGAGTGAATCATAGCATATTTTCTATAGGAAATTTTTTTCAGACCATACTTCACCGAGGCTTTTCGGAATGAGTTGTTGGACAGGTCTGTCTCATTTCCAGGAGGAAAATTAAAACATTTTTCAGGAATAAAGAGATCTTCGGAGAGACTCTGCCCCCATTCTTCCCCCGTCGCGTGGCCCAAGCAGTCTCTGCTTGCTACGAACGACTTTGGATTAGTCATCCTAACCGCTACTCGGGCTTGCGGAATGTCCCGGGCCTGTGTAGAGATGATGTCAAAGACTTAGAAGAATGGATCGAGTACGAAGCAAATGAGGAGTCGCAGTTCTATGTTGTTTGATAAAACTATGAAATGAGAGAGATGACGTCACATTGGTCAAGCAACCTTTACTCCAACACTCACTTGGAGAACACTTGCCGCCAGGTGATTCTCTGCGTGTTAGAAAACAGCGATAGACAACGGTAGATGAAGAGTTTTCGGGACTACCAAGCAAAAACCTGCAGACACTTTCTCACACTTTG
>LS557912.1:337677-364082 GCA_900490775.1 Pristionchus maxplancki
GAAGTAACTCACACCAATAATCTGATGGTACACTTCACCTCCTGTTGGCACCAAGGTAGTCACTGCATAGAAGTTTCCAAAATTGTACGACATTAACGATGGGGGAATAATTATCAGTATGATTATTATCTGGAAACAGATGTGATATTCCGGGCAACGGGCGGCATCTACATGAGCCCAGAAATAGATCGTGTTTCTCCGAGAGCTTTCGTATATATTGAAATTCTTTGACGCTGCATAGCGCTCAGCGGCCATCATGTACATTGACGCCAGAGTGCCTGATAAAATAGATGCATGTCATTTTCGAGGAATGTTTACCATAAATAACGATGACCTGAGGATATTTACGCAAGAAATGTTCCAAACTCGTAACGATGTAGTCCGAAGGATTGCTAGAAAAGATTAACTTTGTTTGCGTGAGAGGGAATACCTTGACCGATATTTGTATAAGGTGAGCGAGTAATCGATGATGCTCGTGACAGCGAAAATAACGATGTAATAGTAATGAAATCGCATCAGAATAGACAAGCTCTCATGGGCGAGTACTCGTCTAGAAATAACAACGATTTAGTTTACGTAGAAGCGAGAACGAACCGCTTGTAGCCTCTGATTTTCCATAGAAGAGGCAACGCAACAAGTGCAAGGAGCAATTTGGAAGTGATTAGCTATGAAAAAACAAATAATTATGTTTGAAAGAACGGCGATTTTAACTTACCCATCTGTAGATAGTTGAATCGTGAATGTATCGCGCTTGAAAGACGACGTAGCTGTCGTTCATGGGTGGTGATAGAATAAGCACTGAGCATTACTATTCATGTTAATGTTATTCAGGAAATGTCAACGGAGGAGTAAGAGATGCCGAGCATATTGTGATGTTCATTCATGCATTGGGTAAATACATAATAGATCGGTATGGAGTGTTGTCAACAATCCGTCGTGTTGCATGAATAATTCACAAAGTGAAGAACGGTTTATCACTACCACCCTTTCGTTATTTGCGCACTGTAGCGAGCAACAAAATCGTCGCCCATGTTTTCCTCGAGTTGTGCAACTTTCCTTCTTCGATTCAGCCTAAAATGCAAGGGGCATTTCTGTGAAAAGTACAGACAACAACCTCTCGTGTCGTATGAAAACGATGGGCAATATGATGCCTTGTAATATCAGCCAGTTGATGCTTTCCTCGAATATTGGATAGTTCGGACCATTTTCGAGCTTTCGCCCAAAGAGTATGAAGCTGACTGCCCCATAGGCTGTCAGAAAACCATGAAATCTTAATTTTTAAAAATATTTCTAATGTAATTTTGAAATTAATCTCACGCAGAAACAGGCAATAGCAGCTCCAGCATTCGAATGTTTTCCGCAATTTGGTATCTGCGCCAAACAGAATTATTGTTTTCCTATGTCTTCTAAGTACCTTTCAGTGAGCGAATAGCCTGTTTGCAGTAATCTATTCTTGTTACGCCTTAATAGATATCGAAATGTGAGAATGGTCATCAATTCCAATAGGCCGTGTGGTGCCTAGATCAGGAAATTACGAAAACAAGAATACTGAATAACTAACGCCAATGATCTGGTGGATTACTTTGCCCCGTTCGGGTATGATAGTAGAAACGGCGTAGTTGTCAAAGTCGTAGGAAAGAATCGATGGAGGGACAAATATGAGAACAATTGCGATCTGGAATTTATTTGCTCCCGAGGTCGCCAAAAGTGTTAACATGAGCCCAGAAGTAAACAGTGTTCTTCCTTGAGCTTTCGTAGATTCGAAAATTCATGGACGCCGCGAGTCTTTCAATTGCCATAATGTACATTGATGATAGTGTGCCTGAAAACTTCCTTTTCGGCTAATTAAAAGCTAATTAACGAGGAATGTTTACCATAAACTCCGATAAGCTGGGGATATCTGCGCATGAAAAGCTCTGTGCCAGGCACGATATAGTCGGAAGGATTGCTATGCGCGGATTTAATTTGTGAGCGTGAGAGCCGGAATACCTTGACTGATATCTGTATAGGGTAATGGAGTAATCAATGATGGTAGAATGTGCGTAAATAACAATGTAGTAATAATGAAATCGCATCAGAATAGACAAACTCTCATGGGCTAACACTCTCCTGAATATGTCATTGGATATCGTGCGATTCTACTATATTACCTTTTGTATCCCCTGATTTTCCAAAGAAGAGGTACTGCAAGGAAGGCAAGCAATAATTTGACAGTGATCAGCTGAAACCAACCAATTGAAAGTTGTAAGTGAGCAACGCCTACCAATCGGTGGATGCTTGAATCGTGAATGTATTGCGCTTGAAAGACGAGGTAGCTGTCGTTCATAGATAGGTAATGATGGTCGAATGAGCACTGAGCATGAGAATGCGTGTTAATGCCACTGATAATAATGCCAACTGAAGAAAGAGAAATCTCTATTATCGTACGACGTTCATTCGTGCGTGGGATCAATCCAAAAACTTTTTTAATCCATCGTACTTCGCCATCGTGGGCATAACAGTTTTCGAGAACCTCTTCCTAACAACTATTCATTGACAGCTTGTGCATGCAAAGCAGTCAAGAAACGTGCTAGCACACTCGGAAACCTGGCGACAGGTGTACCGTCAGTGAAATAGTGGATGAAGAGAATGAATTGGACAAGCGAAGCACCTGCCCACGCACCTGCCTTCTCAGATAAATGTTACTGAACCATGCTTATACTTTCAATCGTGAAATTCAACGACGTTTTGAACTTGTATTTGTTGTAATCTTCAAAAGGCTATGGACTCAAACACCACGAGATCTGTCGAACAATACTTCAGCTTCTATCGCTCACCCTCACGTCTCTCTCAATATTTATCGTGAAAGCGTCACCGTCCGTGTCACGAAAATACGCGAATTTGCTCGTGTTGTTATTGGTAAATTTTTACTTAAAATTGGTCAAAAATAAATTTAAAAAAACTAAATAAAAACGTTTTTAGTTAGGTTCCTCGAGTGTGGACATCTTCCTGCAATGGGTGTTTGATCCAGCAGTCCTCCCTCAGCTGTGTTTCTATCGCCGAGCGCCGATTCTCGCTCTCCCCCTCTCGGCCGGCACTTGCGCGGTGAGAATTCCCCGTTTCTCAGTAAATTTATTCATAGAAACAGCGTTGCTTGCAGGACTTAGCGCACTCTCTTGTGGGCTCCGGCGGGCCGGTGTACTTCGCGCTCTTCATTTATCGCCATCAGGTAATTCATTACAATTTGGCTTGCAAATAAGCGGGAAATTCCCAGAGTAAGTTATGTTTCAAATACTTTGCCCACCTGCCGAATATGCCATTCACAAAAATTGGGTGCCAACAATGCTAAAAACCCGACCAACACAGGTCATTGCGCCTGGCGACTCGCGTTTTCGCTTCTCAGTGACATCACAGCGCGCTTTTCTTGTCATCATCACCATCCCATACTTATTGCTGGGTGCAGCGTGCTACGTGAGATTTTAGGGCTATTTCTAACCAAAAAAATCAAATTCAGCTGCGGATGGTGCCGGCAACTGGCGATCACTACAAAGAAGTAAAAAAATTGTAAAATTGATAAATCTTGCTCTTTCTCATCAGAAGTTGGGCAATAAATACGAAACGGCAGTCAACAATCAATCATTCAGCTTTAACTTTGGTTATCTCACTTTGTACACAGCGTTATGCTCATTCGCCCTAATCTTCGCAGTTGCATTCATAACAGCGGTATGTTTGATGCGAATTCGAAATACGGGTCAACGTCTCTTCATGCTGCGTGCTCTCTCACAGCTTAGAGAGGCGAGAGACTATGCGAAATAAAGAAACAATTGCGCTTATTTCGAACTCTACTCTCGATTGCTTCCTCGAACGCAAAATACACGTTTTCAGATTTCGCAGCATACCTTTTACTTACTTAGACAATCGAGAAACATTAGCGACAAGACGAGAATGTTGTATCGAATTCTTACAAGATCGCTCATAATTCAGGCGAGCGTTTGAAACTGTTGCTAGTCATTATGATTATATTTGAGGCGCTCGTTCCCGTTGTCTTCGTTATTTTACCATTCGGTATTCTTGTTTCAAGCAATACATTTTTCAAACTTCGTAAGTGCAAAACCATTTTAATTCAAAGTTTATTTTTAAAAAATATATTTTTAGCGTTCGATTTGACGGAATTGGTAATTTTGATGGTTTCCTTTCACGCAACATTTCATGTTGCATCCTTGCTGCTAACAACGCCGGCTTTTCGAACAAAATTGCGCGATGTGCGTGATTTTGGGATCCTATTCATTTCTCTCTATGCTATGTCGATCCTTGAAACATTCATCTATGCCGTTGTTTCAGATCGTTTCTGGACGCAGAGAGATCGTAGCTCCAATAGTAAAATGAACGCAATATTCGTGATGTTCGTGCCAGAAGTTAATAAAAGTCGATTAACACCATTACCTTACATTTGTTACTTGCACCATCAGTCCTACACAGGAGTGATACTTCACCGATTGGATTCGAGAACTCGTCCCAGAGAGATCGTCGAGTTCAAAAAAAGAGGGGATGGCAATTGAGAAGGGATAAACAAGTTGGACAAGTTGGACAAGTTGTTAACGGAAAAGTAAAGGTTGTGGATCATCATTTATTATCCTGATAAAGTTTCCATCTATTCGAGTTTGATTCCCGTCCGCGATACCTCCTCACCAAGACACATAAAGTTGCGCCCGAATACGCCTCACACCCGCATCCCGACTCTTTTTGAAATCCCTTTTTCGCTGGCATCCAATTACGACGTCTAGTTTGTGCGATCTACTACATTTACGGGTTTCCTGCCCATGGAAAGCAATTTCATAATCTGATGTAGTTTGTTGCCACTACAAGTCAGGAGAGGGTTGTTTGCTCATGTTCCGTTGCGCTGAGAAGATCTCACACTGTGCTGCGAAGTCGCCTGGGCAACAAAGTCATGCTGTTTATCCATACACACTGGCCGGCAATATAAAAGGAGGGAACATCAGACGCCAAGTCTATCTTCATCTTTTCTTCCTTCCAAACACTCCTGGACATCATGAGTTGCAAGAGCAGCTTCTTCGCTGGCAAAGTCGTCATTATCACAGGTGATTCTTGATAGGATTAGGACTCGCGATGACTTGTGACTGAATGAAGAGACGGATTCATCATTAACCGCATCCTTACCAGGTTCCTCCAATGGAATTGGCAGAGGAACGGCTTTTCTTTTTGCCAAAAGAGGGGCAAAAGTCACCATCACCGGCAGAAATGCGACATCGCTAGAGGAGACCAAGCAACTGTGTCTGAAGGCTGGAGCTAAACCTGAGAACATCTTTGAGGTCAGTACTTCCTGGCGAAACAAAACAAAAACAATCAAATAAAAAATAGCTGATCGGCGAAATCACGGATGAGTCCTTCAACGAGAGATTGATCTCCGCTACGGTGAAGAAGTTCGGCCAGCTCGATGTTCTGGTCAGTTATCTGTTTGTTGTTGTTGTTGTTATTGTTTTGATGACCTTTTCCGGTATTGTTCAGGTAAACAACGCTGGCGGGCCGTCGATGGCCAACTTCGGCAAGGGAATTCTGGACGGACCGGTTGCCGAATTCGATCAGATGATGGATCTGAACGTCAAGCAGTGAGTGGTGTGAAGTTGGCTAGTTAGATCCGTCTACTCTATAATTAACCCTAACCAGCCAAACAGTCTCCCAAAATGTACAGTTTTATGTAATAGAGTGCATAACATTCTTATTTTGGAGAATAACCCGATCATGCAATTGTTCCAGGGTGCTCCGTCTCTGCCAATTCTCCGTCCCTCATCTTGAGAAGACCAAAGGAGCCATCGTCAATGTGTCCTCGATCGCAGCGTATCACACGCATGGCAAGGTATCGCGTCTTCTTTCTCAGCTACAATTCTATAGCAAAATTCTTATGAAGTGGCCCTTTTAATTTCAATTAAAGCTCAGATCAAAATTGATTATGACATAACATTTCCAGCTGCCCTACTACTGCGCAGCGAAATCGGCACTCGATCAGATCACGATCCAGATGGCTGCCAGTCTGATCAAGAAGGGCATCAGAGTGAATTCGGTCAAGTGAGTCTCTTCATTTCGCGTACTCTCTCTCCTCTCTGATGGGTGAGAGAGTACACGAAACGAAGAGACATTTGCAGTCCCGGCCCTGTGGCTACCAACGTGGCCGTTGCCGCGGGCGCCACGCAAGAAGAGCAGGACAAGGTTTTATCTCATCCCGAGGCATTTTCGAAGTTGAAACAAAGTATTCAGATGTTCGCCGGCGCGGCCGCCGGCATTCCGCTGGGCAGAATCGGTATACCTGACGACATCGGAAAGGTACGTCAGTTGGCATCTTTCAGATCTGATTCGAGAGATAGCAAATGTCAATGCACCGTGCGGGAGTCGAAACAAACCTTTATCTCTAACTACGATGCTTCAGATCATCCTGTTCCTCGCTGATCGCTCGCAGTCCGAGATTTTGATCGGCCACATCGTTACTGCGGATGGAGGCATCACGTTGAAAAGCGCAATGTTCGCGGATGCATGAGTCGCAAAACCACTCTAAAAATTATACTATTTGTTTCAATGAATAAATATTTCCGGAAGAAATGCAATCTTGTATCCATAAGTGCCCCTCGCTTCCAAACAGTGTACCTGGCTACTAGTGTTGCACCCTCGCAAGACGTGTGTTTTATCTCCCTCTCCCTGCATTTCGTTCCGTGTTAGGATTTCTCCACTACGCTGCTCAGTCAGACCCTTGTCCAAGTAGCATTGGGAAATCAAGGTATCGTATTCCAAAGTCTGCTCACCGACGAGCACCGCTTAGTGTAGTCGCTGTCGACTGTAAAATTGCTTGATGTGGCAGCATCTTTACCAAAAGTAGCATGGCTGTATCAACGCCATTTCGAAATTATCAGATGTAAAATAGTATCTTACTCAGTTGCACTACTTCCGCATGCCGTCCGCAATGTTCGTCGTGCCGCAGGTGGGCTTCTTCATGAACAAGCACGGCGCCGCCGGCGACGGCAACGTCACCGTGTACTCGGGAGCGGGCACGGGCGAGGAGGAGCAGCGCTACGTGCTGGATTCTTGGCTGTAAGTCGACGATGAAGAAGTAGACGTCACGACTCCAATCACACTCCCAACGTTCAGATGCGAGTCCATACCGGACTGGCTGTTCTTCTTCGAAGCAGTCGTAACACTCGAAGCAGACCGATCCTGCGCATACATATTTGAGACCTCAAACGACCTGACTAGACGCGGGTTGTCAAACAGTGCTGCGATGTGACTGCTAGAATTCGAAATACGGGTAATTGTATCTTCATCTTGCGCGCTCTCTCGCCCGGTCGACCAGTGAGAGAGTACACTGATTATGAATGAAGAGACGACCCGTATATCTAACTCTAGTGACTGCTAACTGTCATCAAAGTCATGTTTTTGCAGGCAAGCTGCAAGATCGGCGATTTTGAACTGGCTCGATCGGTTGGAGAAGAGAGTGCGAACTATCAGGCTCGGTGTCCTTCTGTTTTCAAAATGTTCCCATTTTAGGGCGTGAAACTGCCCGAAGCCGTCGCCCGAAGCCATCGACAAGTACTCCTTCTCGACCGCAAGTGATGTGTGAGATAAATTGAAAGAAAAAAGAATCCGACGAAAAAGCATTTATCTAGATGGTCGTTCGGTGTCCTTCTGTTCGAAATCGTCACGCTAGGCGGCGCGCCGTACGCGGGCTGACCCGCTGCCGAGGTTCGTTCAGCAATGTAGTGGATGCACAAATAATAACTTCAAGCTGCTGAATCGACTCAAGCGAGGCGAGCGAATGGACCGACCGGACAATTGCAGCGAGCAGCTGTGAGTAGAGTTCGTAATATCTACGGGTCTCTTGATTTTGCATGATTTTGCATTTTGCATGTCTCTCTGACCGGCGAGAGAGCGCGTTTAAATTAAGAGACGATTATCCGTATTTCGAACGATGAGATAATGTAGATTCGACCTAATGGCTGGTTGCTGGTCCCCGCAACCCTCATATCGACCCGGATTCACGGAATTGAGAAAGAATCTTGGGGAACTGCTCGAGGATGTGACGTAGTAATGATTTTCGAAATTAATATTGCGTTTTCTCAGGCCAACCTTGACGGATACTATTTGAAGCTCAACTCTCAAGCAAATTACTATGTTCTGGAATGCAATGCGTCTGATTAACATAACTCATTTATTTAATATAGCCACGTTATGGAGCATGAAGTATTCGGTTATTACGATAATAGGCAATACATTAGGCAATAAATACATGAAATGACGAGCGAGATCACAGAAGCTTAGAAAGTTGACCATCATTGTTATAGTTGTCTCTAATCTATCGTGAAAACAAACAAAAAAGAAGATGATAATCTTCACCACCCTTTCGTTATTTGCGCATTATGTCGGGTGACGAAATCATCACTCTTAGCGCTATTGTTCTCCAGCTGAGTGGTTTTCCTTTCGCGCTCTATTCTGAAGCAGGGTGATATTTTTTCTGATGTGAAAATGTCAACTAACCGTTCGTGTCTTATGAAAATAAGCGGCAAGATAATGCCTTGAAATTGAATGAGATTTATGCATTCTTTGAAAATGGGATAGCTCGCTGAGCCTTGCATGCTTTTCCAGAAAGCTACAAAGCCAGCAGCTGCTATTGTAGTGATCACGCCATGCACTCTGGATGAAGTTTAGCTCAGCAAAGTCCAAAAATTACGGTAGAACCTTGCGATTTGCCGGAGCAGATCCAGCATGCGAACATTTTCGGCGATTTGGTATCTAGTATTCCACTTCTGAATTCAGAAAGGGGTCGCACAAACCTCTCCGTGAGACTGAATCCAGTGCCGAGAAGTCGCTTTTTATTCACTCGGTACATGTATTCGAACGAGCACATTGTGAGCATTTCGAGAAAACCATGAGGAGCCTGAGATGAAAATCACTGATAATTGTAATTTACTGGTTCTAACTCCGATTATCTGATGATGCGCTTCACCACCTTCGGGAACCACTGTGGATATCGCGTAGTTGCTTCCAAAATTATAGGCGAGAATTATGGGAGGAATATTGACCATAATGAGCAAAATCTAAAAAAAAAATACTGTGAATTGACCGAATTCTCAAAATCGACTGACATGACACCAGAAAAATTTGGTGTTTTTTCTCGAGCTTTCGTAGGTCCGAAAGTTCTTGGACGCAGTGTATCTCTCCAACGCCATCATGTACATTGATGATAAGGTTCCTGATAAGGTCTGAATATGCGATTATTGCAGTTAATTACCGTAGACACCGAAAAGCTGAGGAAATCGCCGCATGAAATGCTCCCGAGAACTTAGCATGTAGTCAGCGGGATCGCTTAGTAGCCCTCATTTACTAATGTTTTTCATTTTGATAACCTTGATTGAAACCGGTAGAGGGTGAGAGAATAATCAATAATGCACAAATGGACGAGAATTGAGATGTAATAGTAGTGAAATCGCATCAGAATCGACAAACTTTCGTGAGCGAGCACTTTTCTGATGGTAATTTAGACTTCGAATTTCAATTCCTTTCGGCAAACTTTTTGTAGCCTCTGATCTTCCAGAGAAGTGGTACGGCAATCAGTGCGAGCACTAGTTTCACGGTGATAAACTATAATTTATTTCATTTCGCAAAAAAATTAATGAATTTACATACCCATCTGAAGAAATGGTTATCGTGAAGAAATTTCGCTTGGGAGATAAGGTAGCTGTTGTTCATTACTGGCATTCTATAGGAATGCGTCTTGATGATATTGAGGGATCGTGATATTTTGGAGAAGAGAATGTCATCAGAGCGTATGATATTTGCGAGTTTTTTAATGAAATCACAAAATTCCACGACTTATACCTGTCTTAGATATCAATAGATGTCTAAATGATATCACCCAATCCGATGAGTTGCCACATTTGGTTCGTTGTTCGCGAACGATGCTTATGTATGACGTTCTTGAGTATCTCATGATATCGTTCAGAGGCCGGACTGCATGTGAAGTGAATTGATTAAAGAAAGAAAGGTTACGTGTGGCTACAGGAAAAGTGAACTCCTTCACAAAGTTTAATGGACCTTGTAGTCGTCAAGTCACCATAAATCAAGTGTTCAAGACTGAAACCGACGTAAGCGAACACTTTCCGATCATAAAGCTCGTAGCCATGCACGACAGTCTGCCGTACGGATTCGAATTCGAACGAGACTGTCTCCTGGACCTTGCTTTTCGGTCCGTCTCTTCACTTAATCTGGAACTAAGTAAGCATTAAGGATCCAATCCATAACGCCTGTCGTTTCTTCTCTAACTGTCTACCCGGTCAACCTGTATCTACTACTCGTCGAGACGCCTCGAATGATGACTGAAATCCGGGCTGCGTATCTCGCCAATTTGGTATTTTTTATCCATTTTCTTGTTCAGTAACACTACGGAAGTTCAGCTAACGCTCATCTATTGCGATTGGGTGTTCAACTACTTTGCCGGTCTCTATTTGCTGCCACCCTATGGTCTGTTCTACTGCGAGGGGCCACTGTGCCGACTAAATTTGGACAAATCGACGGTTGTGGTACGCTTGAGACAATACCCAATTTAGGGATAGCTTCGCAAGAAATTGTCCACTTGTCATGCCATCCGTGACCCAATTAACCACTGGCTAGATCTTTCTCGGCATCGCGATAATGTGCTGCATTCCCACCTACTACGTGCTCATGATGCGCATGCACCAGATGATCGTGCGCCACACGGCCAGCAGATGGAGAATTCCGTGGAAGTGAGCTTGGCATACAGCAACAGATAGACATTCCAAACATAAAGTTCGATTTTAAATCGTAGTTTGTGTTGTGCACGTAGTGTCGGCAACGATCTTTGACGCATGAAACATGAAAGAACGTAGCATTTTCGAAACATCAGAACGTTTGCGTGACTGATCGCACTTGATCGAGACGAGAAAGCGAAAGCGAATTAGTTGCAGACTGGAGTTGACCATGTACATTGGATTGCTGATTGTAGCCATTGCGAATGTTGCCGGTTTCGCAATCTTTTGTCGAGATGTGCCCAATCATGTCAGCCTGATTGAGGTTTTTCGAAATATTAATTAATGATGATTAATTTTCCATTTTTCGAAACCCGAACTGGTGTGGTTGGAGCAGCGTGGCGGCCTGCACATCATCTACAGTGAGCCGGGAAAGACGAGTGCTTTCGTGCATGGTTTGAGCAACTATTTTCGAAAATATCCACGATTTTACTGCAGAAGTGCAAATATTCATCGGCTCCTTTGCCGTGTTCATGCCGCCTTTGATGTTCTTCGCCGCACACGCACTGTTCACGCTGAATCAGAACGCATCAGTACATTTTTTGTTGTTGTTTTTTTGTTTTCTTATATTCTGGATTAGCATTTCAGCAAGCGTTCTCGAGCAAGACGCAAGCCCTAACCCGGCAGCTCTTCGATATCTTCAATTTCCAGGTGACTAAATAACGGTGAAACTTGAAATTACTCTTTTTAGTTGCGTGGTGCGATGATTTTCTTCGTTGTCCCACAGTCGTTCATTATGGCTGCTGGAATCATTGATACGAGAAATACATTCTCTCGCCCGATGTTTGCCTTACTTCGGTTCACCGCTGTGGTACCTTTCGATTGCACGCATTAGGCGCAGACAATACGTATAGATTCTCTTCTCGCTCAACCCTGCTCAATTCGCCACCGTGTTCATCCTTCGGAACTCGACACATCGTACGATTCTGCTGAAGCGGCTGAGGCAAACACGAGTTTTCGCCATTATCCGACAGCTGGTTGGGACCCAGCAGAATCCCAAAGTTACAGTAACTGAGATATCGGCGAGAGCCTGAATCTGTTATGCCGATTTATTTTGGAGAAGCTGCCACACAAGACTTGAATAAAGAATGCCACCAATCTCTGATGACTAATTGATTCGTTTACCGTTTTCCTAGAAAACTGATCGAATTTTCGAGACTAAAACAGAGACAGGCTGTAAGCAATTCCTGTCACTCAATTCTATTTTATTCAATTCTCACCCATGGAAGACAGCCTATAATACGGATTTAGCTTCGATCGAGTCAATGGCATGCACTATGTCGGCTGAGTTTCGGATTTCCGTTTCGGGTTGAGATTTATTGTGCTTGATACTTGTATTTATGCAATTTCTCAACAACACCTAAAAATTTCTGCAGTACCATTTCGTATTTTTTTTCGTTTTCGTAAGAGCGAGAGAGCATTGCGAGATAAGAGATCGAGGAACGTTTTGCACACCCCTGCCAGAGATCAAGCGAATCAATTACAATGATACGAAAAGCCATGGTATAAATTCGATCTCTGCTCCAAACACAAGTTATGTTTACTGCTTTATCACATGTGTACAAACTGGAAAAAAGAACATTGAGTATGAGGAATGCCAAACTTTTCATGCAACCGCGATTACGTTCCGGGGTGTCCGAGGACGGCTCTGGGCAGCGCCACCACTCGGAACGGCTAGCGCAGTTCCGCCGGTTCCGCCGGTTGCCCCGGTAGCGCCCGCAGTCCCATTGCCAGACGACGACGATTTGTGCACAAGCACAAGCCGCGCGCCGCCAAGAAACCGAGGCAGCACCGCGCGATACCTAAAAATTATTATCCTAGTGCAATTCTCCGACAAAATCACCTCGGAATGAGGAAGAGGATGAGAATGGGGTCGATTAGCGGGAACAGCTGCATCGACATGAGCAGCACCGTGCCAAACCCGCCGACGGGCATTTCTGCGCTTGTTGTTGTTGTTGTTTTCATTATTCATTTCGCGCACACTATTGACTGGAGCGGGCGAGACAATGAGATCGAGAGTCGACGCGTTTTTTTTTGTTTTACCGACTTACGGAGCGTGAGTGGAATGAGGAGGATGAGCGCGAGCGGCACATAGGAGGTGATGCAAGGAATCACGGTCTGAAATATTCTTGCATTCCCTTTTTCAGGCTCTACGCATAGTCGAGTAGGTTGTTTGCCGTTTGCTGACAAGTTGCCAAATGTTGGCGCGTGAGCAAGCTCTACCTGCCATACGAGCACGCGGTACAGCTGCCGCTGCATGGCCCTCGTGCTCGACTCGACGTGCTCCCTGAACTCACTGTTCATTAGAGTTCGAAATAAGGGCAATCGTTTCTACATTCCACGCACTCTCTCACCGGTCGACCGGGCGAGAGAGCGCGCGTAAAATGAAGAGACGATTACCCTTATTTCGCACTCTACTGCTCGCTTGATTCACTTGCTTCATCACTCACTTGGTTCATCGGATACCGCCCGATTGTGTTCAAATCGACGTTAAAATCGCGTTTTTTTCCCCGAAAAGGCAGGTAAAAGCACCTGACGGCCGCGTTGGCGCTCTTGATGCGCCGCGTGCACACGACGATGACGGCGACCAGGAGGGAGACGGTGACGAGGACGACGGCCATCGAGCCGAGCGTCCGCGCCTGCCACGCCTTCGCGCCGTCCCCGCCCGGCATCTGAACTACTGGTCTTCGAGCAAATGGTTGCGGAACATTCCGTGACTATCCACCGACCGAGATCGCGATGCCTGTGTGTGTGCTTGCAACGACCGGTTGCATTTGTTTAAAATAATTGTTTTTATTTAAAAATTTACCCACCCACATCACGGTAGCGAGGTAGCCGGGTTGATTCTGCGAGTATTGGTCGATATTGTACACTTCCTGGGATGAGCGCGGTACTGGAGATAGCTGAGCATGTGCAACCTTTAGATAGGGAGCGTAGACCGCGCGAGACTGCTCCGACGGTCGCCAGCCTGCGTACACTGCAGCAGAGAAGATTCCTGAGTCAATTAGGTATATTTTTATTTTTTTTATTTTTTTATTGATTTCCAGCCTAAAGTTCTTCCATTCTCACAATAAATCTTAAATATCGAACGAGTAGGAGAAACGGTAAGGACAAACCCGAATAGACTACGTTGAAGGAGATAGCCAGCGACATCCATTTCAACCATGGATGGCGTTTGAAGGCCGAGAGCCATGATGGTCTGAGCGTGCACGAATATGCTTATAATTTTCTAATTGTGCGTCAATAGTTGCCCATAGGGCCATTTTTCAGGTTTTTTTTTACAATTTTCCTGCACGGTTCTCTCAGATAGTGTCTCTTATTTACGACATGAAGGCCTCACTTGCAAAACACCACATATCTGTAGACATAATGATACGAGAGAAGGATGTACGATTCATAGGTTAGAAATGTCCACAGCAGACCTTGATGGAAGAAAATGAAAATTGTTAATTTATTGATAAAATAGTGATCACTGAAATAACACCCACTGCACGAGAATCCGAACATGGTCGATTTGTCCATGAAATTATGCGAGAAATGAATGTAGCCAAATTCGGTCATGTAGATTGCCTGCGCGGGACAAGTTGGCTTCAGAAATACTTGAGGGTTGCAAACTGGCTCCAGTAGCGTGTGCGAAACCGAGATCGACACATCGACGACTGCAAAGGCGAGCAACAGCCATCGATATGGGCCGATCTGTAACTGACTAGCATACTGTAGGTTGTATTCGAGGAGTATTCACTTTACTGCAAACTCGAAACTTGACAGATTGCTGAAACATATCGCTATTCTCAGTCTGATCTGTAGAATCTCGAAAACATTCAGAGATGTCTCAAATTGCGAAAGTGTTTTGCAGTTCGATTACGGCAACACGGGAAAGGTAGAAAAGTAACCCCCCTTATCTAGAGAAAATAAAGGGGGTCAGCATGCTGTGGGAGGATGCTAGAGGTGCACACTGACGTGTTGGGAGTGCGTGACGATTAGAACGTAGCAGAGCAGACTGTTGAGCAGACAGGACATCGTTGTCGTAGAATAGGCGAAGATCTGAAGGATTTGCGTAAGTCTGCGAAGAACAGAGCATGGAATATCTTCTCACTTGGCAAAACTCCGCGCTGACTACCCTCCCAATCATCGTCGATGCAACTGGAAAATAAATAATAATTAATTAATTATTAATAGAAAATAAATAATAACTGGAAAGTAATTGTCTTCGATGTTCGAATGCTTTCTTATATACTGTAACTACTCACACTATAACGCATAACAGTAAACAAGTTTTGCTTCCTCACCATAACAGTTCGTCTACAAAAATATACACAGGATATCATAATTATTTTCCTAGAATGAAACTGAGAAATTTCTAGAGGGAAATTGCTTTATGATTGTGATCTCTTGTTTTCCAAAAAATTTCTCACCATAGCTTTTTTTTTCTCACCATAGCTGCATTGTTTTCCGGACAGCGTGAGAAATTAACACAGTCTTCACTACTGTTTTCAATCAGCAAAATCTCTATGGCGGGAACTTTCTCACAGCAGTAGTGTATCAAAGTAGGCGTTGTCGCTTCGCGTCATGTTTACTGTTATGGGTTATAGTGAGAAAAATCGAAAATTATCATTGTGTTCAGGGCGATGTGAAAAGAATAATTCAACGAGGTACCTTGGAGATAAAAGAGAGCTGTCGCCTTGCTGAACTTCAGGGGCTTAGAATCAGAGAGAATCGCCAGCTGTCGGTTGTTGTTGTAATTGCGATGGTGGGACACATACGGAGAGGAATATCGGGAGCTCGATATTTGAATGTGTGAATACGAGCGACAGTGACACGCTATCAGGTGTATAAGACAACGTCCAACGCTGTAACAATGATACTGCAACGGACGCTGCAAATAGCCAGTTTTATCGGCGATTGCATGTTGATATGACTTAGTCTTCGGTCGCTTGGGAATAGGCATAAAAAAGAGAAATTTTTGTTGAAAACATAGTTTGCATTAGCATTAATTACTCTTCCTTCGTGCACACATCTATTATGATTAAACTTCCTGGACTCCTCCTCGGATGCAACGAAACTGCGCTTGATTTGGTGTTGAACAAACCGAGAATCTCGACTCGGAACAGGTGACTCGCGAGCGCGCAGACAATCCTCTCAATCACTCTTTCCTTTCGCACGTACCAGGGGATTTCTTTCGTTTCGACATTATTTTTGATTCAAGTATGCCGCTTTCAATGCGAAACTTCTAGCTAGACATCGGCGACCGTGTTCCGTACTGCTTGCGACCGGAAGTCGGAACTTCTGTACTTTTGGCCCAATGTCTTTTGCTGCATTGGCTCTGCATTTTCGAAGCCATCCCTCCATAGGGATGGTTGTCCTCTCCCAAGTGGAGGACAGTCCAAGGGTGCAATGCTCCCCGCACTCTCTTCCAAGATATTAGTATTATGGTTGCAATCTTTTCATTGCGACGCCACAGGTTACGTTAAAGTTATGAAAATTTGTTTTTATGGTTTGTGTGACACATTCGGCTTGGTTAAACGTAAAAAAAATCTTACTTCCACGGCTTGGCTTGGCTTGGTCTCTTTAGGGAAACGGGGCCGCGTCACTCTTAAATAAGAGTTGATAGATACGACGTCTCGTCAGTTCACTCAGCTCTCCACATGCCAACACTAGTTGCAACCCAGCTGGAAACTTCTTCGGTCTCTGCCTCCCTCAACCCTTCACCGAGATGGACACGGGTGACTACGAGGAATGAATGGGAGGGAAGAGGAGATGGAGAAGGGTAGGGGAGAGGGGGCAGATATCGAAGAAGTACCCCCGCATAATCCCAAAGATACAGTATCTGAGATGACGGGGAGAGCCTGAACCTGCCAACGCTTTTCTTGCTCTATTTTGGAGCAGCTGACCACCTAGGACTTGAATAAATAATGCCTCTAATCTCTGATGACTGATTGATTCGCTTGCCTTTTTCCTAGAAAACGTTAAGGATCGAATTTTCGAGACTGAAACGCAAGCAGGTGGTAAGCAATTCCTGTCACTTATTCAATTCTCCCCCATGGAAGACAGCCTACCGTACGGATTTAGCTTCGACCGAGACTACCTCATGGATACAGTGTATTGGTAAGTGGGCGTAGAGTTAGAAATAAGGGTAATTGTCTCTTCATTTTGCACACTCGCTTCTCTGACCGGTGAGAGAGTGTGGAAAATGAAGAGACGGTGACTCGTATTTCGAGGTTTAGTTTAGAGGAATACGTTGAAAGAAGGTGTTCAGGGTGAAAACCTTATTGCCGATTGCCTGCTCGCTTACTGTTTATCCGGCTAATCTCTACCTGCTGCTTGTCGAAATCCCGCAAATGATGACCGAGATCAGGGCCGCGTATCTGACTCATCTAGTACGTTGGAGTGCGAAATACGTCTCTTCATTCCGCGCACTCTCTCACCGGTCAGAGAGGCGAAAGAGCGCGCAAAATGAAGAGACGGCGACTCGTATTTCGAGCTCTAGTATTCAGATAACCCTAATCTTCTTCGATTTGACGTGGAATTTTCTCACTCGGTCCTACGTGCTGCCGCCCTATGGCCTGTTCTACTGCAAAGGCCCGCTCTGTCAAATGGGCTTGGACAAGTCAACTGTGGTGGTGCGTGCATTTCATTTCGAAAGTATTTTAAAAAAGCAAATAATATATAGATCTTGCTCGCAATCTGCATTATGATCTGCATTCCTGCCTACTACGTGCTAATGATGCGAATGCACCAAATTATCGTCCGACATACAGAGAGCAAGTGGAGCATTCCGTGGAAGTAAGAATTTTTTTACGTTTAATTTTCTTGTTTTTATTTTTTGCTGTTTAATTTTCAAATCTTGTCACAACTTGTCGTCAAATCACATGAAAAACTGCCCAATGAGCATGTAGCGAAGCGATTTCAGGCTCGAGTTGACAATGTACGTAGGATTGATGGCACTGTCCATCGCGAACGCGGCCGGATTCGGCATTTTCTGTCATGATGTGCCCAATCATGCCAGTCTGGTTGAGGTTTTTTGAAATTAAAGCTGCCAATTCACAATTTGTCTTTTCGAAACCCGAACTGAGGTGGCTTCACGAACGCGGCGGAATTCATGTGATCTACTCTGAACCGGGCGTAATGAGTGATTTCGTGCATGGTTCGACCATTTTTATCTCTTAAAATTGACCATTTCTGCAAACAGAACTGCAAATTTTTGCCGGATCATTTGCCGTCTACTTGCCGCCTTTGATGTTTTTCGCCGTCCATGCCTTACTCACGCTGAATCGACGAGCATCGGTAAAAACAAATTAAACAATATTCTTTATTGATTTTCAGACCGCCTTCTCGAGCAAGACGCAAGTGCTAACGCGGCAGCTGTTCCATGTCTTCAATTTCCAGGTTTTTAGTTCATCCGTAACGTTTTCTTACTTTTTTAAGCTCCGTGGAGCAATACTATTCTTCGTTTTACCACTGTCTTCCGTGCTTGCCGCTGGGATTATCGATACGAGAACGACTTTTTCTGGCTCAAATTATGCCCTGTTTCGACTCGCAACGCAGGTTTCTCTCGTTTTTTTTCGTGTTGAGATGATGACAAATGTCGTTCAGTTGCTCTTCTCGCTAAATCCTGTCCAATTCGCGACTATTTTTATTATTCGAAACGCGACTCATCGAGCGATACTGTTGAAGCGGATGAGAAGAACGACACTTTTCGCCGTGATTCGGCAATTGGTTGGAGGGAATCAAATAACTAGAGTAGCCATAACGGATAGGTCCGGAAGGGAAGTGAGGAGCGAATGACATTCACTATATCGGCTGAGTTTCGGAACTCTGTTTCGGGGTCAGATTTATGGTGCTTGAAACTGTATTTTTGCAATTTCTCAATAACACCTAAAACTTTCTGTAGTACAATTAAGTATTCTATGTGCGTGCCTTCTAGAGATCAAGCGAATGACAGTTTTCATCATCTTCTTTGTCTTTTGCACATTGAAATCTCGAATCGATAAAAATTCCGTTTTCACAGTTGGTCAATAACATGATTTGTTGCGCTAATTGCGTAGAACTAAACAAAACTGGATTCTGAGAAGTCAGCATCTGAATTAAATTCTAAAAGTTACCGACCAAACGTAAGAAGGTTCCGAAGCCGTAGTAGCTGTTGTTGTCGACGTCGCATGTGAGATTCTGAATCTTCTCTCTGAGTTAGGCCGTCATAATACGGAATTTGAATGGGATGTTTGATGTACTCCTTCCCAGGCCCCAAACATGCTCAACAACCGCACTGAAGAGGGCAAATTCGAAAAGTTCTCATGGCTTGGAGGCGCATTCGGCGCTGTTGCCTAGACGATAGTTCCAGGGTACTTATCAACCGATAATTAAAGATCATTGATTATCGCTTCGCTGGTGGCCATTCTAACGTACCGCAGAGTCTCCCCCCAGACGGGCGCGCCGCGGCGGGGCATGGAGGGTCGCCCAAGGTCGCCCCGACTTTGAGGGAGCATTTGACCTCTTCAAAATGTGTAGTTTTCTGGCTATTTTTGGCTGTGGCTTCTTCTCATTGAGGACTATCGATCTGTGTAATCAGATCTTTGAATTTCCACTTTGATCCTTGATCTTTGCGCATGTGCGCCATTTCACCCCTTTCTCATTTCCCTATTCCCTTGTCTGGGGAGAGCGGCTTTGTTCACCCTTCACTCTGTCCATTCACTGTCTTGCTGCTCGGTTGGTTGCGTATCTGCTCTCATTTATGGCGTTCCTCCTTCTATCCTACAGTACACTGGCACACGCTACAGTACCCATGGAATCTTCTGTGTGTCAAATGCTGTTAAATGTTATCAATGGATTCTGTATGAAAGTGAATGGAAACCAAATTAACAAGGTAACACATTTTCGACACTGATTTATCGACTTTCAGGTGATCTACCGTGCAAAGCATATTTTTTATTGGATCGACCTATTTACTGATGCAATGCAATGCAAGCTCATTGATTTGGATTCTCTTTTTTTAGCATGGTGACCATGAATATTGAAAAATCTAAAATTTAAGGGTTGAAATCGAGTTTAAATCGAATAAAAATTTTTTTTAAAAGATGCATATGAGGCCGTTTGCGTAAGAGTCGAGCAAAGCCTGGCACAGCACAAAAAGGTCGATTCTCTGAAACTCTGGGTTTTGGGGTTCTCGAGGGTGCTGATGACGATGGAAACATTCATTTTTCATATGAGGCCGTTTGCGTAAGAATCGAGCAAAGGCTGGCACAGTCCAAAAATGGTCGATTCTGTGAAACTCCGGTTTTTGGGGTTCTCGAGGGTGCTGATGACGATGGGCATAGTCATTTTTCATATCGAGTCTCCGTTGACTCCAGATGACGTCACGTCGAAAACGGTATTTGTGAAATTTCTCGGCACTCGAGATCACTAAAATTAAGCGAAAATGTCCACTAGGGCAGAATTTTATGCTGATCACGCCTGTCTAGTTCATTTTTCATAAATTTCGAAAATAAAAATGATATAACGAACTTTTCGTAGAGGGCCGTGCAGGCAAAGTGACCTACACAGATCGGACCGACTTGATCAGACGATTCTAAATCTATATTTTCAGCCAAATCGGTCATGCGACTTTTTTGTAAGGACCAAGAGAGTATACTGAGATGTGAGTGAAATCGACACTCCTCTCCTCTTGTTTACTCCGATCCCTTCCCTTCTCTCTGCGCTCTCTATTCCGCACACTCTCTCGCCAGATCAGGCTAGGGAAGGGAGAGAGGAGGGGGAGGGAGTGGAATGGAAGGGACTTTTACTCACATCTCAGTATACTCTCTTGGGCGTTACAAAAAAGTCGCATGACCGATTTGGCTGAAAATATAGATTTGGAATCGCCTCGTCAAGCCGGTCCGATCTGTGTAGGTCACTTTGCCTGCACGGCCCTCTACGAAAAGTTCGCTGTATCATTTATATTTTTTAAATTGATAAAAAATAAAGTTGACAGGCGTGATCAGCATAAAATTCTGCCCTAGTGGACATTTTCGCATAATTTTAGTGATCTCGAGTGCCGAGAAATTCCACAAAAACCGTTTTCGAAGTGACGCCATCTGGAGCCTACGGAGGCTCAATATGAAAAATGAATTCGCCCATCGTCATCAGCACCCTCGAGAACCCCAAAACCCAGAATTTCAGAGAATCGACTTTTTGGGGCTGTGCCAGATTCAGCTCGATTCTTAGGCAAACGGCCTCATATATGCGTGCACATAACGAGCTATCACTCAGCGCAGAATACGGTACATCAACACCAGAAGTGAGTGGGTCAATAAATCGATAAAGATGTTCGTGTTTTTCAAAACAAAATTGATGCCTGACCTTGGACAAATTGAATCAAGAAAGTCCTGATTTTTGAATGACCCTAGATTGATTCCAACATTACTACTCTCAAGCATTCGTGAATTTTTTGTTATCGAACCTTGACAATGGCAGTGGAAATAATTTGAATAAGCTTGCGAACACGATTGTTTTTCCGGGAACCTGACTCGTGCCATGGCAAAGCAAGGCTTTTAATCGGATTGGGCAGAGATACTGGGTAAAATGAGTAGAGACTTGACTTGGCGAGTCGGAATTACTTAGCCGACCAACCCCTTTTTTCTCTCATTCTACACTTTTCTAGTCATATTTCGATAATTCTTTTATAATATTCAGATGCCTTCTCTGATATTGTTTCCGACCACGCAAAAAAACGAGTATATAGAGGTAATCCGGTGTGGGGGGAAACATTATTTTGCTTCAACTCGAACCTGTATCCACCAATCAATTTCAGACCGATGGATCGCCTTGTCCTCATGCTCCTCATCCTCTCTCTCCTGGCTTTTGGTGCTGAAAAAGCAGAAGCAAGGAGAGGTTACGAGGTACTGATGTTATATAGTTTTTTTGAATAAAGTATGTGCTCAAAAATGGCTGGAGAGATAGTGTAAGGAATGCATTGACGAGTAAACTTTTTGATCACCCTTTCTAAATTTTAAATCAATAATTATAGGAATATCTGAAGTGCAGAACAGAGGATTGCCCCGCCAATCAGAAATGCGTGTTCGACTTTGTAAGGAGCCATTCTAAAGATAATTCGTCCCCATTTTTTAATCTTAAAGTTCAAATCGTATTTTCCAGGGATGGAAAACTTGCGTGGACAGAAAGAGTACTCTTATCGACAGACAGGTAAGGCGCTTAATATTTATCTTGTCATCGGGCAAGGGGTCTCCGAATTTGGGATGGGATTGAGATCTTCGTTCTCAAAGTGTCGGAGGGTCATGGGGGGTGGGTGGGATTTCATGTGTTCTCTCACCTGTCCGTCGCTTTTAGTCGATTGTTTTCGTATGTGTGTTGAAGAAATCCATCCGGCAGTACCTCCGGTATGGCAATGCACTGCATATATTGGCTGGCGCACGCCCATAACTGCCGAAACTCGAATGAGCGAAAAGAAGTGATTGAGCAAAATTATGAAAAAAAAACTTCTCATTAATGAAATCTCAGGCCGACGACTGCAAAGATCTCAATTGCGCCGACAATGAGAAATGCGCGTCTTTCCTAGGAGTAAGTCGTTTATTGTGCGTTAATTGTGCGCTTCGCTACTTTACCAGAGACTATCTGAGAAAATTGAGATATTTTCTTCACGGGCCTTACAACGATTTTTTTAACATTTGCTTAAAAAATGGCCCTATGGGTGCTTTTTCATGTAGAGTTTGAAAATCGACCTTAGGAAGCCGTATCTCACATTTTTTTTGTGTTGGAAGTGAAAGACCAACTAATCTGCGAAAAAAAAATTTGTCTCGTCGAGATCTACAAAATGGTATATAATTTGTAGGGGTTTGGAGCGCCATACGCGAAATTGCATTTGCCCCCTGACAGGGTGGAGTGTGCCACAGAGTATTGGGGTTAGAGATACGGCTCCCTAAGGTCGATTTTCAAACTCTACATGAAAAAGTACCCCTAGGGCATTTTTTAAGCAAATGTTAAAAAAATCGTTGTACGGCCGTATCTAAATTCTCTCAGATAGTCTCTGCTACATGATCACAAAAAATACCGCTTTTCCGCCTTGATAATGATCGTAATTTTTCAGCTCGTTTTCTATTGTGAAGCTGCTGGCACAAAAAACGACATCAAATAATGATGAAAACTCTTTCCGCAGCTTGCTCTGCATACATTCACTGATTACCACTCATTATTAATCGACCCTCCTTTTCTCGTCTGATAAATGTTGTGCCCCGTAAGCTTACAATATGTGTTTGAATCAATCTCGTTGAAATGACCTCGCGTGTGTTATCGCATTTGGATGAAAAATATAGAGAGTTGCTTTAGTGCACATATCTCAAATCTTTATCAAGGAATTTATGGCGAAATTCCGTGACATTTCGTTATCGAACATCAACAGCGGTAGTGAAGTTATTTGCATAAGCTTGCGGAAAAAAAAGTTGTTTTCACGGGATCCTTCCAACATGGCAAAATACGGCATATTTGTAATCCCATAAGGCTGAAATATATATCAGGCAACATGAGTAGGTGTGTGATGATAAAGTTGATAGTAAAGCTGCGTTGTTCTCCGGGTGACATGCAACGGTTAAAGAAGGAAAAAAGAAAGAAAGTTGGGCAACTAATCAGACAACGTAGTGTAGTAGCTATCGTCAACCATATCAGAATTCTGAAAACCCAGTGTTGATATCTTGTCTCCTAACCGAGCTACAGCTAATTCGGATGTTTACAGTTGAATGTGCGCAGATTACGGAGAACACAACAAAACTGAATAGTTGGAAGTCAGTGATTGAATTAATTTCAAAAAGTTACTGATCAACGCTGAGAAGGTGTGATGCTATTCCGACCGGCTCATAATGGAACAATAATTGTATTCTCAATATTAAGAGCCCGTTCGTGTAAGGATCAGACAAAGGTCGGCACAGTGAAAAAACATCGATTTCCTCAAACACTGGGTTCGGGGGTTCTCGAAGGTGCTGAAGACAATGGGCACTATCATTTTGCAAATTGAGCCTCCGTTGGCTTCAGACGCCGTCACGAAAACAGTTTTTAATTTATTCAGAGTTTCCCTTTAGCAGTAAAATTTCAAGAAAATGGCTCCAGGGGTGGATTTTGATGGCGGTCACGCCTGAATTTTTATTTTCCAATAACATCAAAAGTTAATTATATAGAAAATGTATCTATTTAATGAATCATCTGTGGAAGAAGAGACCCATATAGAAAAATCCGCCATGAAAATTGGATTGACATATATTTTTTTGAAATTTTTTCAGGTTCATGTTTTTGAGGGAAAAATAAAAATGTGCGAAAGTTTCGTTCATTGATTCCCTTCCTTGATCTCTTGGGCGTTCACTTCCCTATGATCTACCCTCGTCTAGGGCGAGAGTGTGTGTGCGTTTGAGAGAGCGCAGACAGGCAGAGGGAGCAGAGAGCCGAGGAAAGGGGTAGATCAAAGAGAAGGGAAGACCGGAGTGGTCAAAGGAGGGTGAAAATAAGTGCAATTTTCGCACATTTTTATTTTTCCCTCAAAAACATGTACCTGAAAAAATTTCAAAAAAATATATGTCAATCCAAATTAGATGACGGATTTTTCTAAATGGGTCTCTACTTTCACAGATGATTCATTAAAAAGTTATATTTTCAAATTAATTAACTTTTGGTGATATTTGAAAATAAAAAATGCAGGCGTGACCGCCATCAAAATCTACCCCTGGAGCCATCTTCTTGAAAATTTGGTGCTTAAGGGAAACTCAGAATAAATTAAAAACCATTTTCGACGTGACGCCATCTGAAGCCAACGGAGGCTCAATATGAAAAACTATTGTGCCCACAGTCTTCAGCACCCTCGAAAACCCACGAACCCAGAGTTTGAGAAAATCGGGGTTTTTTCACGGTGCCAGACGCCAAGTGATTTGTCCGATTCTTACGCGAACGGGCTCTTAAAGAGTTCGTTCAATCGTATTCTTCTGCACACACCAACTCATTGCAATGCACTGCACTGCAATACTGCACAGTTTGATCCCTGAAATTAATATTTTTATTATTTTTTTATTTATTTTACTCAAGAGTTAACAAGAAACCCCACTTTAAACTGGACGGGAGTATCTCATCCATCAGTGCTCGTGGGGCGCGTCTAACCGAATCGGGCAGACAGAAAACGCCCAGCAGTAGGCCCTACTTCCCGCACTGGTGATGCCTCAAAATGACAGATTTTCGGGCAAGAGATTCGATGAGCAGGGCAACATACTGCTACAACATTTATGAAAAATGTGTGTTTGTTTACCTTTAGTGTTGAGATGATGACAAGTGCCGTTCAGTTTTTAATCTCGCTCAATTCCGCCCAATTCGGGAGCATTTTTATTATTAGAAACCCAACTCATCGAGCGATACTGCTGAAGCGGCTGAGAAGAACGACGCTGTTCGCTGTGATCCGACAATTGGTCGGCGGGCAGATAATTCACAGAGTTGCTATAACTAGCACGTCTGGGAGAGGAAGGAGGAGTGAATTACAGTCCATATAGCATGACGAAATAAATATCGTTCGGTTAAAGAATTCAAGATGCAAGAAACTGAAAAAATTTTCCAGAGATCGTATCAAGATCGTAGCGTCTTGTGACCATTGAACGTTTTTCCCGTCTTTTCTTGAAACAATGGCAATTTGTAATCATATTGTGATATTAATGAGTGAACAACAAATGGCTGTTAGTTGTGTGCAGATTACGTAGAACGCAACAAAACTGAATACTTGGAAGTCAGTCCTTGAATTAATTTCGAAACGTTTCTGATCAACGCTGACAAGGTGTCTCGCTATTCCGATAATGATTATGAGCCCGTTCGTGTAAGAATCGGACAATCGTTGACACAGCCCAAAAAGGTCGATTCTCTGAAACTCCGGTTTTTGGGGTTCTCGGGGATGCTGATGACGATAGGCATATTCATTTTGTATGTTGAGCCTTCGTTGGCTTCAGACGGCGTCACGTCGAAAACCGTTTTTATTTTATTTCGATTTACCCGATTGCACTAAAAATTTCAAGTAAATGACCTTAGGGACAGAATTTGACGGCGGTCACGCCTGTATTTTTATTTTTTATTAAAATCAAAAATGAATTAATTAGAAAATGTATCTTTTTAATAGCTCATTTGTGCAAGAAGAGACCCACATAGAACGGTCCGGGGTGAAAAAAAGGATCAACATATAATTTTTTAAAAAAATTTTAGGACCCTGTTTTTGAACGCGCCACAAAAAAGTGATCTGAGAATGCTTATCGATCTGTTTTTTCGCCCTTCCGTGACTCCGCCGGCCTTTGATCTACCCCTTCCTCGGCCTTCCTCTCTCCTCTGCCTGTCAGCACAAATGAACTATTAAAAAGATACATTTTCTAATTAATTTATTTTTGAGTTTAATAAAAAATAAAAAATACAGGCGTGACCGCCGTCAAATTCTGGCCTTAGGGCCATTTTCTTGAATTTCTAGTGCAATCGGGTAAGTCGAAATAAAATAAAAACGGTTTTCGACGTGACGCCGTCTGAAGCCAACGGAGGCTCAACATGCAAAGTGAATATGCCTATCGTAATTAGCATCTCCGAGAACCCCAAAACCCGGAGTTTCAGAGA
>LS557912.1:367456-384055 GCA_900490775.1 Pristionchus maxplancki
TCTCTGAAACTCCGGGTTTTGGGGTTCTCGGAGATGCTAATTACGATAGGCATATTCACTTTGCATGTTGAGCCTCCGTTGGCTTCAGACGGCGTCACGTCGAAAACCGTTTTTATTTTATTTCGACTTACCCGATTGCACTAGAAATTCAAGAAAATGGCCCTAAGGCCAGAATTTGACGGCGGTCACGCCTGTATTTGTTATTTTTTATTAAACTCAAAAATAAATTAATTAGAAAATGTATCTTTTTAATAGTTCATTTGTGCTAGGAGAGACCCACATAGAACGGTCCGGCGTGAAAAAAGAATAAACATATAATTTTTCTAAATTTTTTTAGGACCCTGTTTTTGAACGGGCCACAAAAACGTGATCTGAAAATGGCTATCGATCTGTGTTTTCTCCACCCTGAGACGCCGCCGGCATTCCCTTCCCAATAATCTACCCCTGTCTAGGAAGAGAGAGTGTGTGCGATCGAGAGAGCGCAGACAGGCAGAGGAGAGAGGAAGGCCGAGGAAGGGGTAGATCAAAGGCCGGCGGAGTCACGGAAGGGCGAAAACACAGATCGATAAGCATTTTCAGATCACTTTTTTGTGGCCCGTTCAAAAACAGGGTCCTAAAATTTTTTTAAAAAATTATATGTTTATCCTTTTTTCACCCCGGACCGTTCTATGTGGGTCTCTTCTTGCACAAATGAGCTATTAAAAAGATACATTTTCTAATTAATTCATTTTTGATTTTAATAAAAAATAAAAAATACAGGCGTGACCGCCGTCAAATTCTGTCCCTAAGGTCATTTACTTGAAATTTTTAGTGCAATCGGGTAAATCGAAATAAAATAAAAACGGTTTTCGACGTGACGCCGTCTGAAGCCAACGAAGGCTCAACATACAAAATGAATATGCCTATCGTCATCAGCATCCCCGAGAACCCCAAAAACCGGAGTTTCAGAGAATCGACCTTTTTGGGCTGTGTCAACGATTGTCCGATTCTTACACGAACGGGCTCTTATGGAACCGGAACCTCCAACGGTTCAGCATGGGACCAAAAGACTTCGATGTCTCCATTTGTTTTTGCTATCGGGAAATAATACGTCACGTTTCCGATCGCGCTGCAGTTTGTAGGGAAAATGGTGGAAAGATTCTCTCACGTTACTCATTGAGAAAGGAGCTATAAAACAAATGCATTAATTATTGTTTTATCAATACCCTCAAAATACACAGCTCAAAGAGTTGATGAATTCACGTTTGTGTTCGCCTTCTGCACCATAGTGAGATTGCTCACAGCATTATTAGAACGAAAGAATTGTGTTATGAAGCTACGATATTCACGAGTGATCGTCAAGAGCATGATGTTGTGACAAATCGAGTGACTGCACAATACGTAGAACATGGCTAGACTTAGTTCTGAAAATCTAGTCTTGAGATTAAATTCGAAAACTTAGCCGACCAAATGAAACGATGTCTGTTGTCGCGATGCCCAAGCCCATCACGATTACGGAACCCCCGATCATGCATTGAGGGACGAAAAGCTGAATTGGAAGGCTTTTCTGGGTAGCGTGCGAATGTTACTTGAACAAATAGGACGATGAGCGATCGCTGAATTGCTTTGACAGTTGCCGAACTGCGTTTCGCCCGCTAGAATTGGATCTCAGTTTGTCGGGTTTCTGCACGAGTTTACGTCTTGATGCAGCACGAAATTCATGTGAGCGAACAATGCGATGGAGAACCCATTGGCAGACGTGCCAGACTGAATTGGCTAATTATGTGAACAGTTTCTCTGCCTAGTCTCATTCTCTAGTCAGATAAATCGATTAAAGGGGTCAGAATGTTGGGGCGCGAGCAATGGAATTTCGAATTCGTCTCCCTCTCATTCTGACCCCTCGAGTCGATTTATCTGCCTTGAGATTGATACTAGGCAGAGATACTGTTCACAACACAACGATTTCGGACTTTACGCAAGAAGTGGCCTACCGCAGCGAGCAGCCAACCGAATGCTGCGGTGAGCATCCCGCTGGGCACGAAGTAGTATGCGCAGCGATCCCGTATCCAGCCAAGATTATTCTACAATTAAACATTTAACATGCATTAAAGTTACCCAACCAGCACGAAATTGACATTTGAGTTGGGAGTGGTCGAATAAGTAATGCTCGCGCATTAAAAAGTCAGTAAGTCAATAATCAGCGTTTAAACGACCTGAAAACACTGGTCTGGTTCGGGACTGTACCGCAGGCAACCGTGCGTTTTCGCTGACTGACCCCCACCACTTTAATTTTCAACCAATCACCATTCGGGTTGTTCAATTTGGGCAACTTTATACTCATCACTCACTTCATCTATGATTTGCTCTATGGACGAGCTGTCATCGGGGTGTAGCACGTAGAAAATGGCGGGACAGTAGCATACAGATAGAAAGAAAGCATGAAAGATTCGCATTGTGCCCTATAATTGGATTCAGTATTGCACAAAAGTGTTCAAGGTGAGCATACCTTGCTAAACTTCAGTGGATGGGAGTCGAATAGAATGGCTTGATGACGATAGGTGTAGCACAGTTCGAGGCCAAATACAATATTCCACGTCAGTATGCAGAGGAGTGTCTTGAATGTACCCTTATTTTCAATATTGATATCAAAATCGCACTAATTTCCCCACTCTGGGAACATTGGTAGTGCATCATTTTAGAAGGGGTAAGTGAATGGGGGTGTATCATTTTAGAACTCTACAGGGGTAAAAAATAAAATGTTATAGAACACCTACTGAGATCGAAATGACATGAGTTCTACAATGTCCAGTTCTAAAGTGATACACTCCCATTCACTAACCCCTGTGTATTTTGCAGAAATGCCCGCATCGCTTAGCCACCCGCAGAAGTAGCCGCCGACGATGGGAAAGAGAGGGATCGGCTCGATTACAAACTCAGAGAAGACATCGAAAACGATTATCGTCATCTGCGAAGGTAAACGAGTTATGGTATAAAAAACGTTGGAATTCCTGGTGTTTCAGATGCCCCTTACACTCAAAAAGATGAGATATTTGAGGACAAACTTATATAAGAACCTGCAGAAAGATGAGATAGTTCCGGATGGCCGCTTGATGCGCAGGAGTCTGCTTCACGAGACAAGTCAGAGCAATGCCATTGAGCACGGATGAGAACACGAAAGCAACTTTTTGAGCAGCGAACAGAGATTGCTGCGTGCTCAGAGGTAAGAATATCTGGCGGTGTGGCATCGCTGACGTTTCGTGCTGTAATTATGATGTGCAAACAGGGAAAGCAACCGGCCAAGATTTATATAATACAGTTACCGTACCAGTTACCGTACCGGGCGCAGAAGCCAGCTGTCACTAACAGTTTTTGCAAGACACCGCCAGATTGGGAAAATACTACGCTACAAATCGCATTTTTGTTGTTGTAATGAGATAGTAAAAGTTGTATGTGGTGATTGTATGTTGATAATGCTTTGTTTTTGATCAATTGTTTTTGATCACATGGTAAAAGATGCAAAAAATCATCTAGTGCACATAATTTTGTTAGCATCGATTCCTATTCCTTCCTGCTCACACACATATTTAGGCTAACCTTTGTTTAGCAGATGCTGAGTGGCCTCGTACCGCGTGCTACTGCACAGGGCCAACACATAGGGATATCGATCATTTTTACTTGATTCTGGATTCAGTTGAGTGTGATCCAATGCCCAAGAGGGAATGAATAAATTGTATTTAAAAATGCTCGGTAGATGGAAGGTCTTTAGCACTTTGCATGATCAGCACTCGATAACTCGATAAATGCAAATCCGCAAGTGCACTGCCTCTCCCGCAAGTCCAAAGTGCACATCTGCCCCAGTGATCTTTGCATTCGAGGGCAGGGGGAGCGGAGAGGGGTAAGCGTCTTTCTCACCCTCTCGCTCTCCCTCCTTACCACTCTACCTCCTCTCCCTCCCCCATCCACTCTCTCATTCGGCCCATTCAAACAACGCGCGCGCGTATTCGCTTCCACGTCTTTATTTTTGACGCGGCTCCTCTTTTCGTCGTTCCCTGTTCCTGCTCTCAATTGTTGCCACTATTAACGGATTTATACTCGCAATATTTCACTTAGTGACAATGTAGTCCTTGTTCTTTCCTCGATGTTTCGATTAGTAACCGCCCGTCATTCTTTGTAATCACTGTTTTATCGCTACGGCCGCACCTTCTCACTACGCTCCGCGTGTTATCTTGCTGCCCGCCAACGAGAGAGCGAGTGGAAATGAGAGAGTCCGATTACCGCACCTTTTCACTCCTTGCCTCCTTCGACCCTTTTCCATCTCCCGAGCAAAACAACCCCTTACCAGATGAAAAACTGCCTTGCAAGCAACCTTTCCCCTCGTTCTCTGCTCTTTTCCGCGTAGAGGAGCGTAGCGAAAGGGAAAGCGATAACGTTTCTCCTCCCTCTCCTTAATCCCCCTGCCCCCCCTGATCCAGATCTAGCCGATGCAATATCGATTCATAGCCGGCAGTCACGCACACACGCACACTCGCATTTGTCATCCTCCCTCCCTCACTCCTTTCTGTCCCTCTCCTCTCTCGCTCTCTCCCACTCTATCGAGTGTTTCTCCCTCTCATCCACTGTCCCGAGCGCATTTATAAACTGCGTAGGAATCAACCGTCCCAGTGCTTGCTGCTGATCGATTGCGCACTCCTCCCCTTGTTGGTTGGCCCTCATTCAATTTGTTGTTCCGCCACTGCTCCCCGCTATGCGACGTGTCACTGGCGTTCGTCAATACGTGTCTGGACCGGTGGAGTGGCGAGAGAGTGTGTTGAAGGTAGAGACGGATAGCCGTATTGCGCATTCTAATGTTGCTGTTTCCCGCTGGCAAGTCTAGTCGTCTCGCCACTGACTTCACTTGCTCAATTTGTTGTTCCGCCGACTCTTTGCGCACTTATTCTTGTGTATTGCTCTCGTTTTCAAATGATGACGCACCTGGATAAAAATAATGCGATGATTTGATGGTAATTCATTCCTTTTCAGCAAGCGATCATGGCGGACCGTCCGGGCATCAACCGACCGACCGGCCTGCCAGCATTGCACATCGATTCCAAGCCTTCCTCTTCGCAGTCAGTCATTTCCCACTTATTATTGTTGACTAAATACACAAAAAAACTTTCCTTTCCACTCATTGGTGTAACGAGATGGCTACCGCAAAGTTGGTGGTGGGGGATGCAGGGAAGTCCACAAGTACAATTACGCCTAGCAACCCATTCCACTCTCACTAAGAATAGTGCAGCTGGCTCTCTCCTTCTTTCCCTCTCTCTGACATCGTTCGTGTGCGGTTTGATTTATGACTCAGACTGGCGGTTTAGAGCTGAGAGTGCTTCTCCGTGTGACCAGAGAGCAGACGGGTTTTGGGGGAAATCGTCTGCCTCTGTTCCAATGCACCCCGGTGGCACCGAAAGCAAATACCTTGAGTTGGTGCGAACATAGAAAAGACCAATTGTACGAGGGTCAAATAGACGGAAGCAAGGTCTCAGCAATCTAAGTCCGTGGGAATGTCTGCTCAAATGGCAACCCCATTCCAGACCCTCGTCCTCGCTCTCCCTTCCGCCGTTCGAGCTGCAGCGACCGCAGCTGAACATTGGCTCGACGCCCTCGACGGCGCCGCCTGTGATGACGCCGAGAACGCCCAAAGAGTACGTGTTTCCTTGTTTACAAAAGTTGTCACAAATATTATACATTAGAAAGCGTTTTCGTACACACTAGCCTATGTTGTAATATCTAATCTCCCTACCCGATACACAATCCTAAAATTCCGACGAGCGAAAGCGATAGAGCGATAGAGGAGGCTCTCTTTGATAGAGCGAGGTCATGAGCACGATGTATGCTCATTCTGCTATGCATTCTACACATAGAGCGCGATAAGCGGAAACGGCGCGCAACTAGCGCTCTCTCGTTTCCGCATGCTCTCTAGCTCTATCTGATATCCGATCATTCCTTTTCTATCGGTAGAGAGATAGACAGACGTTTCCGGTCGCCAATAAAAAGATCCTTTTGCAGCCTGCACGTCGGTCAGTTGAAGTTCCCCGGAGACGATGGAGTGTATCATGTAAATGCAAGGGATCTCGAGTACGATTTTTCCAATTTTTAAACCTTTTGAGTCGTGATTTTCATCAAATCAGTGATAGGATTCATTGATTTTCGTACAATAAAGTCAGCAATTTCTTTGCAGGGAAGACTCGCAAATCGGTCGGGGCAACTACGGCACCGTGCATAAGATGGTGCATCGCGAGACGTCGCGAGCGATGGCTGTCAAGGTAGCGCATTGTTATCACCGTGAAAATCTTGGGTTTGACCCTGGCTTCGGCCGTCTGATGTATATAGGTAGGTAGGAATTGGCCTAATCCGCCCACTTGGCTATGTCCTAGACTTGACCGGAAATCATACCTCACCTTTTCCGGAACCTGTCAAATAGTGTGCCCTCTACTAATCATCAACCCCCGCGGTCATCGCCATTATCTTATCGTGTGCCATTTCAAATATGAATCATATCTGACTCGCACTGAATCATCGTTTCAAAAGGCCGTAGCTCGTAGTCTGGGATAACTGATTCATAACTGATTCATCGTTTCAAAATGTCACAGCTTCTAATCTCTGATATCTTACTTATCCATAGTAGCCTCAGGTTGTAGCCTGTAGTAAAAGATGAATCATATTCATAGCATCAACACGATGAAGTTTGTATTCTGGCATCTACTTGAGTCTAGAAGGTACACCAAAGCCATTGCAGAAGATCCGATCGCTGACAACGAACAAGAAAGAGCAGAAGAGGTTGCTCGTCGAGCTGGAGACCGTGATGAACGCCCAGCCCTGCGAGAACATCATCCGCTTCTTTGGAGCGCTGTTCAATGAGGTGGGTATCACACACACATTGAAATCAAGAAAATTCCGCTGGAAAATAATATCTGTGCTAGTGCACACCACTAGGTTGTACAAAATTCTAATAACTATTTTTCCTCGGTCAAATAATTCGTCTCAATGAGAGGTTTATCATATTTATATGTAAGCTCAGTTTTTCCTTAACAAGAAAAATGGTTAGTTTATAGAAGCAAAGGATGATTCCAGGGCGATTGCTGGTTGTGCATGGAGCTCATGGACACTTCTCTGGATAAACTGTACAAGAAAGCTTACGACCTCGGATCCCCTTTCAGCGAGGCCTTCGTCGGACACATTACTGTCTGCGTGAGTTCACTTTGCTTCAATTCGAAAATAACAATAATAATAATAATAGTCCATGCATTAAACTTTTGTTAAAAGAGTCGTATGGTTAGTGGAACGTAATCGTGCTGATTCAGAAGCAAATCGCTTACTGGTGCTGATATTCATATTTGTTTATTTTTATTTTTATTTTTACAAATAATAATCGATTTGTTTCCAGACAGTGAGCGCACTGAGCTATCTCAAGGACCAACTCAACATCATGCATCGCGACGTGAAGCCATCGAACATCGTGATGAACAGGCATGGAGCTGTGAAGCTAGTGGATTTCGGAATAGCAGGTATCCAATATCTTCTCGATTCTCCTTTACATCATCAATTTGAAGGAGAGTTGGTCAATTCGGTGGCGACGTCTCACGTTGGCTGCAAACCGTACATGGCTGTAAGTTCTTCGACTTTTTGCTTCCATATTACGTTCATTTTACACATTTGTGATGTGTCTCTGAAAATATTGAATAAGGGACAGTATATTTCAGCCCGAGCGCCTGGTGCAGATGACCAACCACCAAATCTACGACGTGCGCTCGGATGTATGGTCGCTGGGCATCACACTAGTTAGTGTCAATTACAATATTCCAGCAGAACGCCATTAGCTGTTACAATGAGATCTACACATGTATTTTCACTTTAGAGTACCATTATTGCGTATTGTCACAATTATGATGACTAACTCTCTAAAGCATGCGTTAAATCTTGCCGGGCAGCTGAAGACGCTATTTCAATTTTATGTTCCAGGTCGAGATCTCCACCGGTCGCTACCCGTACTCAAATTGGGGTTCGATCTTCGAGCAGCTGGCAGAAGTGATCGAGGGACCGGCGCCCGTGCTCACGAAGGAGAAAGTGCCCGACGACTTCACCCTGCTGTACCTGCACTTCGTCAATCTCTGGTTCGTTTTACTGCGACCTGAAAATATAACGAAATGGTAGTTGTAAACAGTAGACAAGGAAGAAAATAGTTGTGGAAAGGATACCGATGCTCAATATCGTAACGATAATTGTTTTGCAGTCTGGAGAAAGAGGTCGATCAGCGGCCGAAATACCACGACTTGGAGGATCACGCCTTCTACAAAAAGTACGTACGAGTGAAATTACGGATTTGCAATTAGAGGGAGTTATTCATCAAAACCAAATGAACAGTTTATGTATCGCTTTTTTACAGATATCAATCGGCGACTAAGCACGAGGATTCGTTGCGCAGGTTCGGCGGCTTTGTCAAACAAATTATCGAGAGAATTGAGCATGAAGATACCCGATTGTAACTTCCTTCGCTTAGAGTTTAGTATCAATCGTCACTCCAATACCATACGTGTACGTTTACGGATTATGAAACTTCCCTCCCGCCAGCTTAGATTACGTCTCTTGGTCAGATAACAATTGCACCCCCATCATAATTATGATCTCGGTTTTTTTCCAATCGTCTATAAGTGTAAATCGGCTAATAGTTTTCTAAGTATAAGTTTATCTTTTCGTTTACGGATAACAGTTTTCTTCTTTCACTAGCCCGTTCAAACATATTCACTAGGTGTATGAACTGTTGAATAAAGATGTATTTATCAATATCGCACGGCCAGACTTCCTTCGGAAACAGTTACTTTCTGAACAACGAGACGCTTCACATTTAGCCATTCAAATAATCTTCGGATTGGGGCGCTTCTCCAGAACAATCGGAGCAATATCTGTCGATGTTTCGGAAGCCGCAAGATGAAAAAGATGGTGAACTGGGTGGGATTGATTGTGAACAGCAACTGAAGGAACCATTTTGAAGTGCCCAAAATGCAAGAGATCATAAAACTGCTGTGAATCGGAGAATCGCAAATTGCCAATCAACTAAGATTGCTCTGAAGTCAACTACTCCAACAACGAGAACTGAGCAGAGTGGAACTGAGCAGAGACACAATAAAGAACACCATAGCGGCATGTAACTGAGATTTTTTAAATTAGGTAAGTTTGTAAAAATAAATCACCACCTGCGTTCGAACGACATTGAACAGTGTCCTGGTCATCGCTTGGGTTTTGGTTGAGATTGCAATCTTGAAATTCCAATAAACTTTAAAAAAAATTGTCGATTGGCACCTTGGATCGTTTCTCAAGCGTGTATAATGCGTGTCGCAGGAAGAAAAGGAGAGGAGCGAGGTAGATCGCGAAGGAGATGGCAAAGAAGGTTAATGCTGAATTGTTCCATCACAGTTAGCATATTCCTGTCCTCTGTTTTGGGAAACGGCTCTGTTCCAATAAAGAGGTCCCATGGCAATAAAGAGGTCCCAAAAAAATAAAGAGGTCCCAAAAATAATTAACAGGTCCCAGAAAAATAAAGAGGTCCCAAAAAAATAAAGAGGTCCCAAAAAAATTAAGAGGTCCCAAAATAATAAAGAGGTCCCAAAATAATAAAGAGGTCCCAGTTAATTAAGAGGTCCCAAACCAATCGTGGCAATTAAGAGGTCCCAAACCAAATGTGGTAATTAAGAGGTCCCATGGCAATTAAGAGGTCCGAAGGCGATTAAGAGGTCCCAAACCAAATGTGGTAATAAAGAGGTCCCATGGCAATTAAGAGGTCCCATGGCGATTAAGAGGTCCCATGGCGATTAAGAGGTCCCATGGCGATTAAAAGGTCCCACAATGTGCCAGATTGTGCCTTGCGACAGGCTAATACAATGAGGCTAAGACTAAGCCTGAGCCTAAGCAATCTATGAATGAGATTGTAAACCATCTCCATGACCTAGGGTTCGTCCTCGAGTCCTACCAAATACATAGAATCCTAGGACATGGATGGTTAGGAATCTCATTCATAAATTGCTTAGGCTTAGTCTTAGCCTCACTGCCTTAGCCTCTCATAGGCTTATCTGTATGCAAGGAGATATTTTGTAATCGGTTCAATTGTTTTCAGTTATTTCTTTCCGTTTTGGGACATATCTATTTATGGTGCTCTTTTTAGGGACCTTTCTATTTTCAAGGGACCCGTCTTCTACAACAGAGACCAATGAGCAATCATTGCGGGACCTCTTAATCGCCATGGGACCTTTTAATCGCCATGGGACCTCTTAATTATAACATTTGGTTTGGGACCTCTTAATCGCCATGGGACCTCTTAATTGCCATGGGACCTCTTAATTACCACATTTGGTTTGGGACCTCTTAATTGCGACGATTGGTTTGGGACCTCTTAATTAACTGGGACCTCTTTATTATTTTGGGACCTCTATATTATTTTGGGACCTCTTAATTTTTTTGGGACCTCTTTATTTTTTTGGGACCTCTTTATTTTTCTGGGACCTGTTAATTGTTTTTGGGACCTCTTTATTTTTTTGGGACCTCTTTATTGCCATGGGACCTCTTTATTGGAACAGAGCCTGGGAAACATTTGAGTAGCAACTTACTGTTCAAGAAGAGACTTTTCTTTCCCGGTTCGCCGAACAGCAACAGCGTCCCACCCCGCAGCGCCAACCATTCCAGATCCGGTGACTAGAACGATTTTTGTACTTGCCCCTCATATTAGGAACACTCCACCTTTATTAGTTTGTCATAGTTGGGTACATCGGTAGTGTTCAATACGAAGCTAACGACGTTTGCGACCGAGACCGCCAACAGAGTCAGATTAACCATTAGCTCCAGGCTGAAAACTCAATTAGACCTTGATTAATGGCTTCGTTTCGTACCGCCACGACATTCTGAATATGCTTGTCGACTCTCTCAGTACTAATTGATGCACGCGAATCATCAAGAAGTAGTAGGTGGGAATGCACAGCATAATCGTCTAAAAATTGCTTTTTTAGGAAATGCGATCATCAAGAAAAGAAATTACCATGACTTCTGGCTTACTCAGGCCCATGGTACACAAGATTCCCTCACAATAGAAGAGGCCGTATGGCGGGAATGGATACACCCTCATAAGTAGGGAGAACACCACATCGAAGATCATGTGGGCAATCTGGAATGCTTCTTCATAAATTTTTGGGCAGTATCGAGAAGGAATAAAGAGACACTTGCAATGTAAGCGAGATATCCGATTCGTATTGGGCTGATCTTCACCGGTCCTTCGACCAGCAGAAGGTACAAGACGGCTGGATATATTGTGAACAGGGAAACGACAGGCAGGATAGATTGAAGTCTGAAGTCATCGATTTGAATGCCTTTTTTCAACAAAGCTCGCCTGAAGACGACATCCACGAGGACATCTCTGTCCCACGACAGCGCGTAGCGTAGCTCCATTGGATCGTTCATACTAGACGTTAATGATGAAACAGAGATTAACAGAATTCGAAACAGATGTCACAAGGGAACCCCATAAGTGGGCCTCCTAACTGAGTAAATTGGTTATCACATCTCGAAAGGGACCCCTCAGGGAAGTCCGAATCAACTCTAACATTATTGGATAATTGTTTCCTAAGACCCGAAAATCAATCATCAAAATACGCCTTTTTTGTGTTGGAAAATCCAATTGGCCTTGCCCAGACTAGTGTACAAGACACAGAGCTCCCCGAGCATGTCTCCATTGGCGCAGCCGGTAGTGCGTTAGCGTTGCTTTTTGAAGGTTTCTGGTTCGAATCCTTTTGCAAAAGGAATGTTTTGCTGTATTTTTCTAACTGTTCCCATCTATTTTTATGTCTGAATGATGATTTTTAATGAATTTATTCACTTTTGGTGTATGCAAAACTTGATTTGTCGCCCCAGCAAAACTGAACACATTTTATTTGCAAAAAACTAATTGACCGTTCTATATAAGGTTATTCAGACATAAAAATAGATGGGAACAGTTAGAAAAATACAGCAAAACATTCCTTTTGCAAAAGGATTCGAACCAGCAACCTTCAAAAAGCAACGCTAACGCACTACCGGCTGCGCCAATGGAGACATGCTCGGAGAGCTCTGTGTCTCGTACACTACTCTGGGCAAGGCCAATTGGATTTCCAACACAAAAAAAGGCGTATTTTGATAATCGATTTTCGGGTCTTAGGAAACAATTATCCAATAATGTTAGAGTTGATTCGGACTTCCCTGAGGGGACCCTTTAGAGATGTGATAACAAATTTTCTCAGTTAGGAGGACCACTTATGGGGTTCCCTTGTCAGTGCGGTCGGGTAGTATGGTAGAAACTACCGGTAGACACTGTCGTACGACCGAGGCAAATTGTGTGCACTGTTCTGTGCGATAATGAAAAATATTTTCACCGTCTACATCTCATTGTGTAGTATTTCGTTAGAGAGACACAGTGTGCAGGGGTGGTACTTCTGGAGGAGCTTAAAATTCGATAGTTACTGAGCTCCGCATACGAAAACATGTGAAAAACGAGATGACATGTACCACAGTCCCATCAGGATTTTTTTTCAGAATTAGTATTTCCAGGATACCGCCCGCTTGTACTCAATCAGCTTTTGCTGCTGGTTCCGGAAAAGTAATCTTGGAGCGGACGTTTCGCTTCGTTAGGTGTGAATACTTCACGGATAACAAGATACCCGAAAGATGAAGTAATCCGACCACGGTGTGTAATCATCATCACCATTATGTCTTATTATTATGTCAGCCAAGCTCTGATTACATGACCTTATCTTATGCTCGCGTGAGCATGTGAATATTTTAATAATGAAAGTCATTACCTATCAGGTGTCACCTGTCATGTCCGACCGCTTCGCCTGCATCTACGATGGCCCAGTCCACACTATTTTCCTGGCCTCAACGACAACGGTGTCTGTACTATCGAACGGGCTGCTGCTCCACATCATCTTCTCGAGGTCATCTTCGAGCATCGGGCAGTACGGATATCTACTAGCAGTGTTTGCCGTGTGTGATGTGGCCACAAGCTTCTCGCACGTGGGGCTTCAAGCGGTAAAAAAATGTTTTATTCACCGTTTTTTACCGTCTCTTTCAGGTCGTCCACATGACGAGCACGGGCGCTATTCTATTTCCACGATACGGAGGAAATATGCTCGGAGCATGTAGGTTTACTTCGAGTAACTCGGCAAACTTAGATCGCCTTAGACTCCCTTGACACGTTCGAGATCTTACTCTTCATTATTCCATACTACCAAACGTTTCTGATTCTCGTCTACCACTTTGTTTATAGATATATCGCTGTGCTAAGGTAAGTGGAGCAATTGTCGAGTCATTATTTTCGAAATCTTCAGAGGTATTACTAGTAGCACGTTCTGTAATCGTTGGAGTACATTTCATTGGATAGTACTTGCCGTAGTAATCTATGTTTTGTTCATTGCCGCGATTGCTGCAGCATGCGGAATTGGTTTCTCACCGGACGACGAGAAACGGTACGCCTGCGGATCTCTTTTTCTTTTAATTTTCTGTTGAAGTAAGCTTGTCCCTCCGGTGATCTTGGACCTCTACGGTGTTGATTTACGAAATCCGAACAGGGGATTCATGATGATTGCAGTGAAAGTAACTCGATTGAACACTAATTATCTGTCATTGGATGTTTTCAGACTCCAAATTCAGTTAGCGGCAAGATGGCTTGGCATGTTCCCACCCTAATCTGCTTATTTTCGTTAATCGCAATGTTTGGTGGTACTGCAAGCGTCATGGCCTACTGTATCTTTAGGACCATTTCAATCATAAAGTAAGTCATTCTTTCATATTTTTATAATTTTATCTCAGGTATCGCAGGTATTCACACGGTAAAATATCGGAAAAAACGAGAAAGATGCAAGTACACTTGTTTAACGCCCTTCTGATTCAGGTGAATGAGCAATAAGTTATGAGTGATCAAAGTAAGTATTTCAGTCCGCCGTTCCTATGCTTTTCTCGTACCTCCCTCTAGGCGTGGTTCTCGCCTTTCCCATTATCACAGGTTTGTAATGAGGCCGATAGATCAGATGGCGGCACTAATTATGTATAGTACCGAAGAATAATGAAAATACAGTTTGCTTCTAGGCATTTCGCTGGGCTCATTCGGTAACGTTCTCTATCTCATAACGACCATCTTCCCGTCAATCGACGCATTTTTCGTTCTTTATTTCATCCACAAATTTCGAACAGCTGCTCTGCGGTTGTTTCACCTTGGCTCGAGGAGTGTGCCACTTTCCAGTAACTCATAAACGATGTTTTCATAATTCGCCTCTTCACAATCACCTGCTTTCTCAATCTTATTTTTCTAAACATGAAATAGGACAATTCAAAAGAACCTACTTCCAAACTTTATTCTCGACAAAAAACAAGTTTCTTTGAACGATAAACATATCAATTCCCCCGACGACAGCCTTGTTTTCCGCGTATCATTTCATAATAAAACGAGGCTCATTACACGTTTCACCTGCCAACTAACGCTCGACCACTTCTTCTTCTCCCCAGTGGACATTTGATTCCCACGTTGACGATAATGACTACGAATTCTTCTACGCTGCAGTATAATTTTCACTGGGACCGTGACGGCGTTATGGACGTGATTACAACGTATATTTTCTCTAAACGTTCTTCGAAATTGATAGATATTCCAGTATTGAAATGATCATTCCAATAGTTTCACTGTGCTCAATGCATCCGGCGATTTTCTACATTCTCCTTAGGCAGAGTCCAACGCTCAGCACCGACATTAAAATAGGATATGTCTTGAATCAGGTAAATTGAAATTTGCATGCTTGCACTGTATGATTGATAGATTGTGCTACTGCTTCACGAATTTTACTACGGATTCCTCTTTCGTCTCGAATATCTCATACCATACTGCGCCTTTTACTGTGACGGGCCGATTTGCAGGCTGGGCATTCCGAAACCCTACTTATTGGTAATTTATTTAGATAGCATTAAACAAAATATTTTTAATTTTCTAAATAAATTGCAGTTCTTCTTCTGCTTGTTCAGCATCGGATGTTGTCCGCCGTTTAACTTTCTACTACTTCGAATGCACCAGAGACTCCTTCCGAATGGATCTCGATTCAAGCTTAGTAATATGTACGAGCGAGTACTAATCGAGAGCAGTCAAAAGATTGAAATACAGGCAACAATTCATAGCGGTGGCTGCTGAATGCGCCATCCTGTTTGCTAATGTGGTTGTGCTGACAGCGGTTGGAAAAGATGCCGACACCGCTGGCGAAATGGCCGAGGTAGCGCTCAGCAAAACAGAGTTTACTTGTTTTGATTTTGTTATGTTGTTACTTGTTATTGCCATAATGTTGATTGCGGCCAAAATTCGAAGAGGTCTTGAAATTGATAAATTTATCTATAGGTACCGGAACTTTCCTGGCTAAAGGCAAGAGGAGGCACACTCTTCTTGTTCGGACCGCCCGGAGTTCCCGGATATCTTCGAGCAGGTTCGGCTTTTACTGCAGCTTGACCTGGAAGACCTCAATGCAGAACTCTACACTCTCGCTTTCTCACTGGTTGTCATTTTCCCCGTCGTTGCCTTCATCATTTCCCACACGGCATTCGCCATGCACGAACAGAAGGTTTGGGGTCGGCATTTCATTTCGAAAAGTGGCGTTCAGGCTCAAATGCAGAGCAGCACTCAAATTGCGACCAATCGCGTCATTCGCGTGCTCAACTGGCAGGTAAATTGACTACTGATCACTAACTGATGAATACATCAAAACAATTAGGATTTAATTGCCTCCAATAATTGTTTACAATCAGCTGGCTGCTCTCCTCGTTGTCTACGTGTTGCCGCTAGTCTTTCTTTTCACATCGACGATGTTTGATTTATCGTCCCTTCCTCCTTTCCTGCTTGCCATGCTGAGATACTTTCCAATGGTCAGGAAAAAAATAATTTAAATATAAAATAAAATATACAACAGACCATTTTCACGCTCGAATCATGGGTTCTTTCATTAATATTCCTCTTCCTGAATCCGCTATCTCGAAAGGTTGATAATATTATAACTTGGCGATATGTACTTTCACAGAAGTTGTGGCGAATATTCATTGGTACTAATTCGACGAATTCATTTCCGAGCCCATCCGGAGTCGAGGCTCTTTCTATTGCGCGGAAGACCATGGTCGTGCAGAGCCCGACGGTTTTTGGCAAGAATTGAGAAGTAATATATACATTTTCACATGTTGTTATATTCTGCTCAAGAAAAAATGATTCCTCCCTACACAGAATCAATGTTTCCGCCCTTAGTTCAATAACGCCCCAAATCGGCAAATGATGGTGAGAAGATAATATCGCCGTGAACAATACAATACAATACAATACAATATTTATCAGTGTCGCTTTCTGGGCACTGATCAAGATGGGGTGTCAGAGGGCTGTTCTTCTCATTTCAAAATAGTCATTTTGAGGGATGTCGGGTCAGGGGATTGGTCTTCTTTCCTTATCACAGTCGCAACGACTGGAGAGAGAGTTCCATTCTTCTGGTTCCCGATAGGACGTTTGATGGCATTGCACACTGATAGATCCCACTGTTGGTCGAAAACGAAGCC
>LS557912.1:384155-398264 GCA_900490775.1 Pristionchus maxplancki
TGACGGTCATACCCATCACACGGCGACCAGTCCGGCTTGGATGGGGATTCCTTTCTTGTTGAGTCGTTGATCGAGACGAGGGGAATTAGGGGAAAACCGCTCTCCATCAGAGCGAATGGAGAGGGGACAGCTCGCGACGACTCACAGAATGCCGTGAAGGTAGACGCGTAAAAAATGAACGAATAAGCCTGCAAACGCTTCTTTTCTTCATGGTTCAAATCTGAATAATCGCTCACTTTATCCTGTTCACTGGCCGGGTAAACCGATTGATCTACGGGTATAAATGGATTAGTCGATTGTTGTGGCTCCATCTCCACTTCTCCTTTTACATCAACGATGACCGCCAAACTCCTCGCCTTCTTGCTCATTCTCGCCATTGTGGCCGTGCGCGTTGGTAAGTTTTAATTTAAATTTAATTAATAATAATAACAATAATAATTAATAACCGAATCCAGAGTGCCAGGGCGCATTCATCGGTGCTTGCAATCAGGTCTGCCCGAGAACCCAGGCGGAGAGAAACGAGTGCTGCAGGTTAGATTTATTCGTTGAGATCTTACTTCCGAATCTGCAGATTCTGGATCCTTTACTTAGACACCGCAAGCTCCGCCCACTTGGTGGGGACGGGGAAACGACCAAAATCAGCGCCGAGGAACCACAACTCGAATTCGCAACCAAAACAGTCAAGCTGGGGCGCGTTCGGTAGCTATTGAAAGCCTTAATAAAGGGTCCGTGGAGCAGCTTGATCGGACAACATTAAGTAGGTCAAAATCGATAATAATAGGAACAAAGTATGGAATTAAAGGCTTTCTACTTATCGTATCAGCTTGCTCCACTCGCAAATTGTTGCTTCAATTTTTAAAAGAATATTATAGAAGAAAAAACAGAGGTCAGAAGTGTCCCAGAATTGTGGTTCGCTTTGAAAGAAATCAGTCCGCTCGTATTTACTTGATTGCGACTTCCGCTGTTTATCTCCAACATTTGCAAAAGTACTGCAACCTACCGGACTCGACCCACAAAGGCTGCGATATCAAAGCAGGCGCGCTACAACTGCACTATCGACGCATGCTAGAGAGGGGTCTCTCGATCGTTCATCATCACAGAGCACAAGTTTAGGCTCCGCCCCCTGTGCATTGCGACCCGATTTTGAATCGATCAAGTAGGAAAATTTGAGAACACATTTTCAGCGATATCGCGGCTTAGAGAAAAGATTTTCACAAACGTCCAAAAGTATGATGTTATTGGGGTCCCGAGGGACAGTTCGGCTACTGTTTTGAGAGCAGTCGATGAAAACGGCAATACACCTTGCGGTCTCTACCGTTACTCCTTCTTTCAGAGCCCACGGTTACAATGGAGGCATGGACCCCCGCTACTGCAATCCTCTTCTCGGAGCGGTGGCCTACTGCAAGAAGTAGTCGGCACCTCACCTGATGAGCACAATCATCCACTACTCCACGATATCATTACAACGTATTGTATCGATAAATATATTTGCTCCTGTACTGCTCTGCACAACTTCTGGAGAACGTGCCGTTTCGATGGAAACACGCAGAACGGTCAACGAAACTCAAGGGAGCCGTAATTGCACCTGCACAACTTTTGACCGATCGACACAGCATTCTTCAACTTTTCACTGTTCAACTTTATGCCTATGCAAAGCTGATTAGATTGAAGGAGTCGTTGAAAAGTAGCAGAGTCACATTGTTCGCACACTGGAAGTTACTTTGTCGATATTGGAAAAGCAGCTATTTCCTTCTGCTGATTCAATCACATGTGAATACAAGTACAATTTAGTAATTGTTAGTTGCGTAGGAGCTTACTGCTATAGGTTTGAATACATATCGCTTTTAGACTCAGATTTCATCACTCTTACTATTTATCGCCGCGTGCTCGTGAATCAACCAAACGGTTATTTTGAATCTCGACAACTGAGAAAACACTTGGCAGTTTTCGAATTCAAGCAAGGCAGGTGTTTTATTTTCTCTTTCACTTGATGTCCACTTCGTTCAGTAGTGCTCCTGATGTCCCTCTACAATCTCACGGACGATCTCGCACTATTTACTGCTAACTTTCTACATGCCGTCGGTGGAATTTCGACAGTTTGTTCCGCATTTGCCTTCTATTTTATGATCTTCAAGACCCCGAAAAGCAATGTCAATTATACGCGCCACCTCATACACGTTCAGGTACTGCTTTGTATGATATTTTATTTTGAGAATACCATATTTAGGTATGGGTAGTTGCGCTGGACCTCGTACTTTGTCTTCTATTCGCGCCCGTTCCTCTCTTTCCAATAGTTGGAACGGTCTGGTATGGAGTGCTTAGAAACGCGGGAGTCGATCCGCATATTCTCGTAGTGAGTATTGTGATTTTTTTATTAGGCTGAATCTCAGTTTAATTAGAAGCGTAGAAGCAATTTTTTTCAGGCACTTGCGCAACTGTTCGTTCTGAACATCATCTCAGCGATAGTGCTGTGCTTTCACTACCGCTTCAACACGGTGTTAAAAAGTGCCACAGTTCAATCAAAGGTCGGATCGGTATCTTCTCCTTTGAAATTAATTCTAATGCAGCTGGAAAAGCAATGCAGCGGAATAGCGATAAGATGTGCAATTTTCACGTTGAATACGTTGCCTGCACTATTATTTTACTTTATAAGACCTCTGAATCATGATGAAACTACTGGAGCTATTGAGGTTTTTTTAACTGGAGACAATGTTTGTGAAAATATATTTCTCAGCAACACATTGAGTTGGCCTGGCTGGCTGATGAGATCGATCATATTATAACGTATTCGGCAACAAGTGCTCTGGCGGAAATTACGTTCATTGTCGACGTGTTTGTACGCATTTCACTTTTCTCTGAAATTAATAACTTCTTCATCAGATAGGATTTTCTAACGTCGCGCTTGCTTCCGTCCTTACATTTCTGACATTCGGCGCTCTTAGGAAACATGTATTTGATGACGCATGATAAACGTATTTGTACGTAAATGCTTGCAGGCAAATGTTATCAGTCAACAAACAATGCTCATTCAACGCAAACTAATGGAAAGGCTCCTAATACAAGTGACTAAATCGTCATGTGAATGTCTACTGAATCATTGCAGTCAATTCTACCTTTCTCTCTGCTGGCATGCCCAATATACATTTATGTCGGTTCGGTGGGCTTTGAACTCTTCAGTATTAGTAAGTTGTGATCTTTATCAAAAAGAAATCAATGATTCGAGAAACGTGTGCGATTTGTATTTGCATTGAATCGCTGCATTCGATATTGCATTCAATCCTCGTCATTCTTCTTTCCGATGCGTACCGAAACAAGATACTAAGGTTGGAGAAAAATGCATTGAAAACTCCATTAAACTTTGAGATGGTTCGGCATTCGTGTGATCAAAACGACGATGGTTACGCCGACAATTTCGATGCAGAAGGTTCAACATCAGATCCAAAGGAGAGACTGCTGAGATCATGGAATTGGTGAACGATTTCGCAACTGTTATATTTATAGCCCGTTTTCGTGTTGCATGAGACAACTTGTCAGAAATCCTTAAATTTGTGCCTGATCATTGTTTCTTCGGCATAAACAGTGGCTTTCTCTGCATAATATATTATATTGTCATTAGAAAAAGCGATTGAAGATACAAATGATCATGATAGTCAGAAACAAGACAATATTTGCACGTGGAAAGAAAGATCTTTCATGTTTTTGTTTCCCCTCTGATTTCCATTGTATTTGCTGATTCGTTCAACGATGTCTCTCTTCAATCTAACGCCCGAACTCGCACATTTTACTGCGAAATTTCTACACTTCATTGGGGGGATTTCAACCATTTCTTCCGCATTTGCTTTCTATTTTATGATCTTTAATACCCCGAAACCCTTCATGAAATATACTCGGAACCTCATTAACGCTCAGGTAAAAGATATATATTGCAATCTTATTTTTTAATCGAAAATGCTAGGTTTGGGTGGTCGCACTCGACCTCATCTTATGCTTGCTGTTCGTGCCCGTCCCTCTCTTTCCCATTGTTGGCACGGTCTGGTTTGGAGTACTTAGACAGGCTGAAGTGGATCCGCATGTTCTCGTGGTGAGTAATTTTAATATGAAATTTCAAAGCTCGCATTCATCAGTGAAAACCCTGAGAATACTTCATAGTTTTTGATGGTTCACTTGATAATCCACACATATTCGTGGCTGATTCAGGTTCTGGTCCAACTCTTCGCTTGCAACATCATCTCCGCGATAATATTGTGCTTTCACTATCGTTTCAACGCGGTGAATAAAAGTGCTGGAGTTCTACCAAACGTTTGAATTCTAGTTTAACCCTGTAAAATCGTTTTTGCTTAGTCAGGCGAGACGTGTAGAAGCAATGCGGTGCGTTGCGCTGTCGTCGCGATGAATATTTTGCCTGCACTGATGTATTACCAAATACGACCTCACAATCGTGATGAAACGACGAAATCCATTGAGGTGGAGTAGATGAAATGTTAGTACCAAACAGTTTTTATGATTTATTTCAGCAGCACATCGAGCTTGCGTGGCTGGCTGAGCACAAAGATTATATCTTAACTTACTCCAGGAAAAGTGATCTGGTGGAAAATATTTTAGTCATTGATGTTATGGTGAGGGCTTTCGATTAAAATTGAATTATTATATCTATCAGATATGCTTCGCCAACGTCACAATTGCCACTGCGCTTACGTTGATGACATTTCGCGCTCTTAGGATGCATGTGAGACTAAAAAAAATTAAAAATAAAAAGCGTGAGAGAAATCCCTTCCAGGCTGATGTTATTAGTATGCAAACGATGATTATTCAAAGGAAACTTATGGAACGGCTTCTCATACAGGTGTTTCGGTCATCGTCTGAATTAAAATTTGCGCATTTACAGTCAATAATACCTTTCGCGCTGCTGGCCTGCCCCATCTCAGTGTATGTGGGATCGATCGGCTTCGAATTATTTAGCATCAGTAAGTGAGTATCTTCAGCAACAACAATTAGCGAGTTTAGAAACGTGCACAATTGGCGTTTGCCTCCAGTCACTACATTCCATAGTGCATTCAATTCTTATTATTTTTCTCTCAGACTCATACCGAAACACGATCCTGAGGTTCGTGAAGTTTCAATAAAATCTCTTGAAAACTAATTAAAACTCGAAGTTGGTTCGGCATTCGTGCGTTCAAAGAATCAACTGCCTCAACGTCTACATCAGTGCAGAATATTCGGAAACAGTCCCAACGAAGACGACGCGGATTTTGCGGAAATTGGTAAGAGAGAGAGAGAGAGAGAACTTCGCCATAATACTTTTTTCCATTGCAGATATTCTGGACATCCAATCGCGGCGTCCTTTGTAGTTTCTAATCCGAAGCTTCAGATCCAGAGGAGAGATTGATGAATTTGCGAAAAGTGGTTTCGCAAGCATTCGTTTATCAAAACTTTTTTTCTTCGCTCAAATTGTTGTTTCAGCGCGTGTTCCGCTCAACACAGAAGCTGACAGAAAATCATAAATTGTGTGAGATAAACGTAAAACATAGTAGAATAATACGGTATTTTGTCATTAGAAAAAAAGCGATTGAAGATACAAATGGGCAAGAGAGAAATCCACAGAAGTTTTTAAAAAAACGTTTCACTCGTCGACTTTGCTAATTTTGGCTAAATCCTTCAACAATGTCCCTGTACAATCGCACTCATACACTAGCACATTTCGAATTTTCTATGTTATCGGAGGAATTTCAGCGATTTTTTCCGCAATTGCTATGTAAACAATTGTTGTTTTTTCAATAAATAAAGGCAATAGGGCAGTATCAGAGAAAGACGTCAGAGCCGTTTTTTTATTTGAAATTTAAAACATACGCCTTCAAAACAATCAGCTGAATGTGCATCATCATCATCATATCACATGCCCTATGGAAAAAAATCGCATTTGCACCTGTTCTACCTTTGATCGTGACGGAAGAAATCGCGGAAATCGGTAATATACCGCCAGTTAATCTTTCCTGTAAATTCCTTATATTTTCAGATTTGAACTCTTTGTTTGCTGCATTCGAAAGTACCGATTTATACGTAATTGCATCCTGGACAGCATGTTCCTTTGAACGATAATCGAATAGACGTATTATTAGCTATTTTCCTGCTGTGGTAGAAGAAATTCCATGTATCGTTGATAACGAGCCTCATTATTTCACCTGTCATGGGAAAAGCGCGGCAGCCCCATTCGAGTGTACGCGACTACCACGCGACTGCCTATGAATTCGAATGCTTCTCTGCCCTACAATTTTCACTGGGATCGCGATTGCGTTTTGGATGGAATTACGACGTATTTTGTCTTCCAGTTTGATTATCACATCCCAATTGCTTTCAGTTTCGAAACGATTGTTCCACTCGTCTCTCTGTGTTCAATGCATCCTATTATTTTCTACATTCTGCTTAGACAAAGTCCAACGCTAAGCATGGATATTAAAATGGGATATCTCCTGAATCAGGTTAAGTGATTTGAAAATAAAATTGTAATGGGAATTCCAGATTTCGCTGGTATTGCATGAATTCTTTTACGGATTTCTTCTTCGACTAGAATATCTTACGCCATACAGCGCCTTTTACTGTGACGGGCCGATTTGCAGGATGGACATACCCAAGCCTATCATGCTGGTATGATTGCCAGGTTGTATGAGAAATGTTTCTGCTCCAGTTCTTTTTCACGCTATTCTGTATAAGTTGCTGCCCGCCGTTTCATTATCTGCTTCTGCGAATGCACCAGCGTCTCATTCCGAACGGATCTCGTTTCAAACTGAGTGACAGGTCGAAATTCAATCGAATTTTCAAGGAACTGTGTCCGAGCAGGTCACAATTCGTTGCCGTCTTCATGGAATGCGCTATCTTGCTGGCTAATGTGGTTGGACTGGCAGTGTTTGGGCGAGATGCGGAAGACGCTACCGAAATAGCAATGGTGCTCTACATACAATATCAAACTGCTACAGTTCCTTCAGCAACCTGAACTCGCCTGGCTAAGGGATAGAGGGGGTACTCTTTTTATCTTTGGACCTCCTGGAGACCCCGGATATTTTCGAACAGGTTATTATCAATATTCTTGCGATGTAGTAAGTATTCTACAGAACTCTACATCCTGGCTTTCTCCCTAGTTGTCATCTTTCCCGTCGTTGCCTTCATCATTTCGCACACTGCGATGACAATGCGTAAACAGGTTGAGTGTAGGCAGAACAATCTCTTGCATTGTATCGTACAGGTGCAAATGAATCTGCTCAGCAGCACGCAACGAGCAACGAATCGAGTGATCCGCGTGCTAAATATGCAGGTTCGTGATTCAAAAGGCAGTTTTGCTCTCTGTCAGTCATTTTAATCGATTGTATACCAGTTTTGCTGGCTAGAAGTCATTTTATTCAATTCAATGGCCAATTTAGCTGACTGGCATCTTTCTCGTCTACATTCTCCCGCTTTCTTTTTTGTTTACATCGACGCTGCTCGATGTGCGGTCGTTGCCGCCTACTCTACTAGCCTTGTTCCGATACGTACCGATGGTCGAGAAATGACAGCAAAATTGCGTAAATTCGAGTCAATTACAGACCGTCTTCACCCTAATTTCATGGGTTCTTTCACTCATTTTCCTGCTCGTCAATCCGTTGCCTAGAAAAGTATTTTATTTGCTAGTTTACCGTTAAATTCAAAGTAATCCGTTCAGAACCTCTGCCAGCGCATTTCGAAGAGTTCGAAATATCCATCGACCTCGCGTCCTTCCGGGGTATCGCTGAATTTGCGCAAGAACACGGCTGTGTTTGTTATCCCGTGATGGCATTTGGTAGAGAACATGTTCGCTTGTCATGCTTGTTGTTCACGTTGTTGTTTTCGAAAACATGAGAGAGTTAGTTCAATAATTATTCGGTTTTAACATATTAAAATAAGTATCTTCTCGAGAGATTCGTTCAGCACAACAATGTGCGCCTTCATTGGCAAAGCAAAACGCGATCAAAGATTCAAAATGCCCAAGAGAGTCGATCACCTTTTGCACCTGCACAACATTTGACCAGCCGACACAAATCTTTTCGATAGAAAAACATACCCCACCAAGTTTATGTAAGGTCCTCGGGCGGGGAAGTTTCCTCTAATATGTCGTGCAATCCCTTTCAAGCTGGTTCGGCATTCTCTTGATCGAAAAATAGCACCGTCGTCGGCAATTTCCATGCAGAGGATTGAACAACAGATCCAAAGACGAGATTAGTGTGATCTTGGGAATTGGAGGAAGATTTTACTTCGGTTATATTCTTTAACGTCGCACGTGACAACTTTACAGAAATCCATAAATTTGTGTCTGATCATTGTTTGTTTACTAGGCATAAACAGTTGCTTTCTCAGCATAATCTGATATATTGTCATTAGAAAAAAAGCGATTGAAGATACAAATGATTCCGAGTGAAAGTCGCTGGAGACGCTGGACAATAGACTACCTGTTTTTACTGTTCTGCTGACACAATGTCCCTCTACAATCTCACGCCAGAACTCGCACTTTTTACTACAAAATTTCTACACCTCATTGGAGGCATTTCAACAATTTCCTCCGCATTTACCTTCTATTTTATGATTTTTAAAACACCGAAATCCTACGTTAATTACACTCGAAACCTCATTCATGTTCAGGTATTTTTGATTTGAATTTATTTCTGATAAATCGCAATGTTTAGGTGTGGGTTGTCGCACTAGACCTCATCCTGTGCCTACTATTTGTGCCAATTCCACTCTTTCCAATTGTGGGCACAGTCTGGTTTGGAGTTCTTCGAGATTCGGGAGTCGATGCACACCATCTTGTGGTAAGTGAAAAAAATTGAAAATTGTGAAAAAATGTGATAAATTCCCGTTTGAAACAAAACTGGGGCAACAAAAACTTAAGGTGATTATACAACTCTTCGTATGCAACATCATCTCCGCAATCATACTATGCTTCCACTATCGTTTCAACGCGGTTATGAAAAGTGCTGGAGCTCAAACAAGCGTTGGCGTTTTTGTTTGAATATTACAAAGCGTGTTTACTCAGCCAGGAGAGAAATGCGGAAGAATAGCGCTACGCTGCGCAATTTTCACGATGAATCTGTCACCTGGACTGTGTTATTACTTTATTCGACCTCAGCATCCTCAGGAAAGCTGGAAATCCATTGAGGTTAAGTAGATACAATGCGTGTACCAATGTGCCTTTCAGCAACACGTTGAACTGGCTTGGCTGACTACTGAGAAAGATTACATTATCACGTATTCCACGGACAGTACGAATGCGAAAATTACTTTTACAGTCGACATGATAGTGAGTGTTTTTACGATTTAATCGGAAACAATATTCCATAAACAGGTGGCATGTGCTAACGTCGCATTTGCTACTGCTCTGACTTTGATGACATTCGGCGCTCTAAGGAAACATGTAAGGTTAAATCCAATCGAACGTAAAAGTACACATTTTCAGGCGCATCTTATTAGCACACAAACAATGGTCATTCAACGGAAACTCATGGAACGACTTCTCATTCAAGTAATTAGATCGATCTATTTTTGTAAAGGAATAAAGTCCATCCTTTAAAGTCAATAATACCGTTTTCACTGCTGGCCTGCCCTATATACGTCTATGTTTTGTCGGTCGGCTTTGAAATGTTCAGTATCAGTAAGTAATATTCTTCATCAGCAATAATGAAAAAATATAGGAACGTGTGCGATTTGTATTTGTTTTGAATCGCTGCATTCGATATTGCATTCAATTCTCGTTATTCTGCTCTCAGACACGTACCGAAACACGATCTTGAGGTGAGGGAACCCTTTTTCTCTTTCAGTTCAGTCAAACTTAGGTGGTTTGGCATACGTGTGATCGAAGTATCAATGGTCTCATCCACAACGTCGATTCAGAAGATTCGGAAACAGGAAGAACGAAGACATTGCAGATTTTGCGAACATTGGTAAGAGCTTTGTGTGGTTTCGTAATACAACGCGCTATCATTGCAGAACTCAACACAACTGCAAAATGCATACAAGACACGTTCATAAAAATGTCTCATACCGCAAAACAGTCGGCAAGATTCTGTGATTTCTCCATTGCTGTGATCAATAAAAAGAATATAATTACGAGTAATTACCTTTCCTCACGATTCAACTACAACAACCAAAAAACACTCAAGCCAAATGTTTCACGGCATCTTGGGCTAATTGTTTTCATTGAACACTCGAGGCGCACAATTCTTCGAATGTCGCTCTTCAATCTCACCCCAGAAACCTCTTATATCGCTTCAAAATTCTTACACGGCATCGGAGGCATCTCCACGCTGTCGTCCGCCATAGCATTATACTTCCTCATCTTCAAAACACCGAAAATCAACGAGAGCTACACGCGCCACCTCATTAACGTCCAGGTTTGGCATCAATTTTTCATGCCTCTCGCCAGTCAGAAGAGCATGCCAAAATGAGAGTCTTATCAGGTCTGGGTCGTCTCTCTCGACCTCGTTTTGTGTCTCTTATTCGTGCCCGTGCCTCTCTTTCCCATTGTGGGCACGGTCTGGTTTGGCGTTCTCAGAGACACGGGGGTGGATGCGCACTATCTAATCGTAAGTGACACTTTTCAAACGGACTCAGAATCACTCCAAAAAAGTGAAATAATCGACAGGTTTTCGTTGAAATTTGCGTCGACAACATTGCATCATCAATCATTATGTGCTTCCACTACCGCTTCAACGCTGTGATGAGCGCTTCCGGAGCGCAAACGAGCGTTCTTTCGTTGCTTTTTACGGCAAAATAAGTGCTCTTTTAGACGCGGAAGCAGTGCGTTAGCGTGCTCGTCCGAACTGCAGTGATCGTCGTGCATCTCCAACCGGCTTTCTTCTTCTTTCTTCTAGAACATGAAAGCGTCGAAGAAGCTCTGGATTCTATAGAGGTAGATGCCAAAAGATTGATTCCAATAATTGTTTTTTCCCAGAAACATTCCGAGCTGGCCTGGCTAGTTGATCAACGTGATTACATTCTAGTGTATGCAACGAACAACTTTCACGCCAACAACACCCTTACTGTGGTTGTGCTGGTGATTTTTCACTCGATCGTTCATTCTCTGTTGATAATTGTGCTTTGCGACTCGTACCGAAACACGATCAAGAGGTTTCTGCGTTCGAAGTTCCGAATTAACGCCAAATATTTGAAGCTGTTTCGGCAATTTGACACTCAACACTGTCACTGTTGCAGCCACGGTAATTTAATAATTGTGTTTTTATATGACAAAAATTCGTATTACAGCCGCACCGGTCATTGGCATGATCTTATCATCGTATCGTTCTTCAGTCGAAATGATGCAGTATGAATACGTTACATGATCTTTGCATAATTTAACATCTGGGCGATAAAACAAAGTTCTGCCCTAGAACTTGTCACACAGTCAAGGACAATTCATTTTCTCGACTACAAAAAATGCTTAATTGAGTATAACTTTGAGCTCCAACCTGGCAAAGCGATCCCCTTCGTCGAAAAAGCCATTGTTGAAGAATTGCCGTGAGCGATCAAACCTCAATTCCATCTCCCATCAAGTCACTACCGACTACATTCTACTATAATACTCATTACGCGAGAACCTGATCAAATTTCCAATTGCATTGCCGTATTGGCGAGACTGTTGAGCGCTAGTCGACTTGAATAAGTGAGTGTCACACGCGGAGAAAAAAAGTAAATCGATCACGGTCATGGATCTCCTCTACGGTCTGCACTGGGACCGCGATTTCCTGCTCGATGTCGTCTACAAGTTAGTATTATTGGCATTTTATTGATGAAAAAGTCATAAATTCAGGGTGAAATTGGTCGTGCCCCTATTCTCTATTTGCACTATCTATCCAGCCAGTTTCTACCTGCTGCTCGTGGAGGGACCAGCGATGATCAGCGCGATACGGGCGGCGTATCTGGCCTATTTCGTGAGTTAGCTTGTCAGTTCTATGTGACTCTATGACTCCTTGAGATTTACTGAAAAATTTCTCAGAAAAGTAGCGAAGCATGATCATACTCAGAAATAACCTAACAATTTCTTTTTTAAAAAAAATGGTGTTTGTTGACCGATTGTCCATGCTGAATCTAACCATTGCTTGACTGTTTACCTTTCGATAAGCTAAGCCGACGCTCAGATCGTCCACCTTTTCTTCGACGTCGTCTTCAATATTCTCATGCGCGTCTACGCCCTCCCACCGTACGGCATCTTCTACTGCGAGGGTATTCTGTGCACGATCGGACTGCGCAAGCCGGTAGTGATGGTTCGTCGATCCAAATTCACTCTAAATTGCAAGAACATTGGCTGAAAAATCGTCGATTCAGGCCCTGATGTCCTTCGCTATAATCATGTGCGTGCCAGTCTACGTTTTCCTCATCATGAGAAGCCATCAGATGGTCGTCATGGAGTCGACGAGTCCTTGGAAATTATCGTGGAAGTGGGATTTGTTTATTTTCGAAAAAAATGAATTTTGAATTCATCAGGTCCCAATTCGCCTTCATGTTCTTGCTCACTGCCGTACTGGTAGCAAATGTGGGCGGATTCGTAGTCTATACTGCGGATGTGGCTCATTACGAGGATCTCCTGAAGGTGGGGCTGAGAGACTGGAACATTTTCGAAAATCTTTGTTGACAGACCCCCGAGCTCTCGTGGCTCGCCGCGCGAGGCGGAACGCTCTTTCTCTTTGGAGAACCCGGAGAGAGGAGTGAATTCGTGAAAGGTAACACCCTCATGAAACTGATCCCATCGTATTTCTCATTCAGAAATGATCCTATTCGGAGCGTCCTTCTCCATTTTCATCCCGCCTGTGGTATTTTGCTCAGCACATGCCATGCGAGTGCTCAAGAGGACTTCGTTGGTATGTTTCAACCTTTGGAAGCACTTCTTTTTATCGATATTTACTACATTCCATGAGACATTCCAGCAAACAACATCGACCAAGACTCAACGAATGACCAGGAAGCTGTTTATGGTCTTTAGATTACAGGTAAGAATTCAAGGAAAATGGTCAGTAGAGCTCGAAATACGAGTCGCCGTCTCTTCATTCTACACACTCTCTCGTGTAGACCGGGCGAGAGAGGGTGTGAAGTGAAGAGACGGTGACTCGAATTTCGAGCTCTAGTCATCAAAGACGCAATTTCAGCTGCGCAGTGGCATGTTTTTCTTTGCTGTACCCCTCTTTCTCGATATCGCGGCTGTGGTTGTTGACATGAGAAATCTCCTGCCTGGGCCGCTATTCGCGTTTGCCAGATTTGGAACTGTAGTAAGTTATTACATTTTGTCATGAAATTGGATAATATTCATGAAAAAGTGTTTTTCAGTTCCTCTTCACCATCAATCCAACGCAGTTTGCGCTCATTTTCATCCTGCGGAACGAGACGCATCGGGCGATTTTAAGACGACGATTGATCGGAAAGATCGCCAAATTGTTCGGAGTTGATCTCAAACAAGCACCAACGACGAGCGTCAAGGCTCCAGAATCGTTCAGTTTCAAGTTGCGCTAATGTGTGACTGACGTGGTGTCGTGTAATCGCACTTTCTAGTTAGTAACGAAATAGTCAACAGTTAGATCCGAGCCATAAGCAGTACACACATCAGTCTCATTCCCTTCATTATGAAACACGTCATTGCTCATTATTGTTCGAAGTACCTTTCGTAGTGTAACCGTGTTTTTCAATGTTTGCCAACAATGATAAAGTTTTTCTCTGGAATAGTTTGAGGGCTGAAATAATCTAGTTTTTCCGTATCCTATGTGGGCGTCGAAATTCGTATGCTCACTATTACTGACATGAATAACATCGTCAATCCATACTAATAATTCAGGGGAGAAAAGCGCGCATCATTCGTAGAATGGGCACATTACAAAAAATAGAAGCTACACAGAGTTTAGACGCGTGTGTAATTCGCGTGTTCTTCATCATCATCATCATCATCATTTTTATCCAGGTCGAAGGAAATCACAATAGGGGTCATACAAGAAAAGAACAAAGAAACGAAAGGGAATCGATGGTCTTCTTTATGTAATCTTCGAATTGTGGTAGTCTTCTCTCCACGCTAGGCGGGGTCTGGATGCGCGGTTCTCTCGCTCCAGAGTACTCGATTCAGGGTGTGTC
>LS557912.1:400458-418819 GCA_900490775.1 Pristionchus maxplancki
TCATCGATCCCAGATATCGGAACTCATTGACTCGTTTGATTGATTCCCCATTAACATCATTCATCGTCCCATTTCCACCACCAATCACCATGAACTCGGTCTTACGAGTATTCAATGTGAGACCTCCACCCTGCAACTTCCTTTGAATTTCGTGCACTTTTCGCTCCAGTGTGGCAACATCTGAGTCTATTAGGCATAGATCGTCCGCATATGCCAAAAACTTCGGTGCATTTTCCATGCAATCTCCCAACACCGACTCGAGAACTACAATGAACAACAAGGGGCTCAATGCGCTACCTTGATGTACACCAACTCGTATGGTAATGTCATCCGTTGGGCCGAATGGAGTCCTTACAAAAGCAGTCGCACCATCATACATCTCCTGGATCAGCCTAACGTACAATTCCGGTACTCCTTTATCTCTCAGACTTCTCCATATTTGCCTTCGTGGTGTTCTGTCGTATGCTTTCTCTAGATCAACGAACACTGCTGCCAATCCTTGTCCGAACTCGATGTGTCTCTCCACAAGTTGACTTAATAAGAACATTGGTTCTGAGGTCGACGACCCACGCACAAATCCAAACTGGGAAGGGTTAAGAACCATCATCTCCCTCAATCGTCTATCGACACATCTCTCCATGATCTTCATTGTGTGAGAGATCAATTTGATAGCGCGATAGTTTCTACAACCTCTGATATCTCCCTTTCCTTTGAATAGTGTGACTATCTCACTTTGACGCCATTCCTCAGGCATTCTCATTTCACTCAATATTCGATTAAACAACCTCGTCAACCACCACACTCCTGCTTCTCCCGCTGACTTCCACAAATCAACCGGTATCTTATCTGGCCCATATGCTTTCTTCCAGGGGCATTTAGCAATGGCCCATCTCACTTCTTCCAGGGTCCATTCAGGTATCGGTTGATCCACTATATCACCTTCCTCAAGCCGGGTTTGAGCCTTCTCAACATTCAAGAGTTCATCAAAGTATTCTTTCCATCTATCTCTCACTTCTCCCTCAGCCCTCAGCACTGAACCGTCCCGAGAAAACACACTTACGTGTACAATTCTTACTTTTTTATCATCTCATTATTGAGATCGGCTAGCTGTATTGTTTTTCATCAATGTCATCTGTCAACCTACGCTAAATCAGCTTATGCGAACCTCGTCGCCAATAAACACGCCTCGCTCACTATTCACTTCCCATTCCTTGTTTCCATTGTTATCATTCTTCCCTCGGTCCTTCAGAGACATGCTCCGTGCTCTCATCTTCTCCCTTCTCGTCGTCTCCTCGCTCTCCCTCGACAACATTGATTCTACAAACGTCAGTCTGCAATTACAAATTCCTTCGAAACTGTCAGAATTCTAGTGTGAATTGCAGTTCGTTTATCAGTAAATGCAAAGTAACCACATATTTTCATCATTTCAGCCATGCGCACCTGATCAAGTCGCTGGCATAGGCGAGTTGATCCTTCCATCTTTTTCGATTCGCGAATTGTCTTTTTTCTATCCATTGTAAAGTATAAAGGCGGATAAGCGCCTGTTAATCGAGATGTCAAATAGTAGAATATCATGTAATCAGGTTTGCTCGAAGATATGCATAAGATTCTATGCCAAATGATCAACGAATCAGGAGCGGGCGCGCTTGCAAAGGTGAGAAATTCAAGCTTAGGCTTTAAAATGTTCGCTCATTCAGGATGAAACGCTCGACGCTCTCGCCACCGACCCCAGAGTAGGAGGCATTTTCAAAGAAGTTAATGATCAGTCGATTCTAGGGAAAATGAGCATGCACTCGGAACCTTCCCCCCATATTCGAACCTTCACGAATAGCTCGATAAAATATGCGCATGCAATATTTGTTATTCCTTCATGTTCTCTATCTGGTACGTATAACGTATCGAATGAATTTTGGCTCAGTGAGCATACTCGTTACCCCTTTTCAATAGCATGAAAAAGAGCGCAAGCGATTTTTCCGATTCACGTTTCAGTTTCCAAAACCTTGCATTTCGATCCCCTTTCCATTCTCTCTGTGTCCACACGGTCAACATCAGGATCACTTTTATCCGGTGCGCAAGTGACTCACTCGCGGAACAATAAATAGAGAAGAAACAAAAGGATCGCGGCCGAATATCGGCGTCGTGGCACGATTCATTGAAGGATGGCACGGACAATTCACGGAACGTAGCAAAAGGCACAGAATGCGGCTTGTCACAAGCAAAAAAAGCGAAAAAATGGACTATAAAATCGGCTAAGATTCCCGTCGGGCGGCATCAGTACAAGGAAAATCTGTGGAGATCAGCAATCATTAAAGTTATTCGGGCGAAAGATGGGGCTCTGCAAGTCCTAGAGAATTAAAGCTCAGAAATGGAGGAAAGAGCACAGCTTCAATGTGAAGCTACGTGTTTGGGAGGCTGACAGGCTAGGGAGACACGAGTCTTTGGCTTGGTGTACGGTAACTACGGTGGGTCACGACAATTACTCGGAGAGGTCGGGCGACGAGGCCACGCGTCGGAGCGGGATGGAGGGGTGCGGCCGGAGCGAGTTTGAGGTCTGCAAATGACATTTTTAGGTGATTTTTGGTCGATTTTGGTCGATTTTAGTCCATTTTTAGCCCATTTTCTCACCTCTTTCGCCTTTCTGGCCTCCTCTCTCAGCTTCTCGGCCATCTCCTCCGCGGTGAAGATGGGGTTGGTCTGGGCGCCGGCAGCGGCGGCCTCGCCGGGCGGCGTCTCGTCGCCTTCGAGACGGTTGAGCTTGCCAGAGTAGCCGAATCTGCGAAGATTTCGTGGTTAGAAATGTTTTTGAGGCCGTTTTCGTTCGATTTTCGTTCTAGATCGCGCCTGGATTCCTGTGTTCATATTTGTACTGTGAGTTTTCATTTTTCGTCCGTTCTGTGATAGGCTTGTTCGCACTTGTAAAAGTACGCGAGTTTATCCCCCGGTGATCGTAATCTAACCTAGTTTTCCACATGCGCAATTGTGGAAGCCAGTCCCGCGGCACCTCTTTGATCCCCCCTGATAGTAGCGCCGAGGGATCGTAAACGGTGAATTTATTGACCCCCTGCTCATCATTTCTCTCTCTTCCCTATTCGCCAAAGGGGATGGTGCCACTGCGGCGCAACGGGTTTTTTTGCCACCACCACTGATTGTCCGGCTCTCTCCATTTCGTGCGCTCTCTCGCTCTGTCGGACTGGCGAGGGAGCATGGCAAACGAGGAGAGACGCTCAATGATCAATCACTCTTTCATTGACACTTTTATTGGCACGCGCACACCACTTTCACATGTTGCACGGCTGATGAATTGGTGACTCAAAGTATTGAGTTATGACGCTTACACCGAGTGAAACTCGAGAATATTTTGATCGATTGCTACCGGATTTCTGTTTTTCTTCCTCAGTTGAGTTGGGAGATTCCCAGAAAGAAAGGAAGGGGGATTCCCGGCCCTCTAATTGCCACCGCTCGTCCTTTCCCCACGCATCCAGTCAACAGCATGAGCATGCGGATTATTGGCACCGATCAGTATCGTCTTCCCTTTTCGCCTTTCTGGCTATCCCCTACAGGCAATTACCGCCAGAAACTACAAAGAACGAGCGGCGATCATCGAACCACACGGCTACCGTAACCCAAACAATCCAGTCAGGACTCACTGGTCGTAGGCGCCGACTTTGGTGAAGACGCTCTCGATCTCGCCGGCCATGTTTGCGACCACTCGCTTCGACCAGCGGTGCGCGCGCGTGAGCTTGTCCTCCTGCGGCGCATCGGGATCGGCGGGAACAACTGGAAATTCGAATTTGAATTTGGCGCCAAAATTCAAATTTGAAAGCTACCGTACCCTTCTCGACGTCCGACTCGACGTCCTTCTCGGCGGCGTCGTCGATCTTGCAGCAGCACGAGGCGATGCGTCTGGAAAGCCGGGTTTAGATCCGGGAGAGCCGGGAATTAGGCCGGATAATTGACGGACCTGTAGAGCTTGACGATGGGCGGGCGCATGCCGGGCTTGCGGGGCAGCACGATGAACATGATGATCTGCGCGGTGGCGAACATGCAGCCGATGCCGTTGGGCGTCTGCGAAACAGGGTTTCAGTGAGAACCGGGAAATGCGCCATGCAGATCGATAACCGGGAATTAGAAGCTTACGATGAGATAGAAGTCCTTGACGAGGATTCCGTAGAGGAACCATTCAGAGGACACGAGGAAGTTGGCGATGCAGAGGGGCAGAGGGAGTGTGGACGTGGCGCGACGGCGAATGACGGTTTTCTGAATTTTTTAATGAAAAACTTATCGATTTTGGCCAATTTCTTGTACTGTTGTGCAATACGCTCAAGTGAATCCGATTGGTTTGCTGCTCGCGCACAGTTTTACTTGTTTTTACCGCTAATTAGTTTTACGTGGCGTTCGTTAAGTGGTCACACTACGTCGAATCTTTCCTATCTCCCAAGCTGGGCTATTAATGATCCGTCTCTCCATTTTACCTAATGTCCCTTCTCAGAGCTGCGAGAGAGTGAGCGAAATGAAGAGAGTCAGACGATTGATTGCTATCATCAGTCGAATTTGGGTCGCCTTGTGGCTGATTTATGGGTGCGCTGAGCACCCCCTGCAGGAATTAATCGCGGGATGGCCTTTCCGAAAGTGTTGATGATACTATATCTTACTAGTCCAGCCAACGGAGCTGCAAAGTCAGCCGCGTTGAGCGTCATGCAGACGATGCCCAGAGGGTGGAAGACCTAGAAGAAAGTCAGTTAGCGACAGACAAGAAGGGGATACCGTACCTTGAGCCCGAAGAAGTACACGGCCGACGCCAGTCCGGCGCACAACGAGATCACGGCCAGCACCTTGAGCGAGATCCAGAGCTGCAAGAGTACGGTAGTTACGGTGGGTCATGACCTCGATCCCATTGTTCCCAGTGCGCAAGTACTGTCCACGTGAATTTATTGCGGGGTGAGCGATACTTCTTTGATCCCTATCAGCACTGCCTAAGACACCCCTCTATTCGGCCAACTATGTACAGTAATAGGACACACTAGCGGGAGGTGTGTAGTGGTGTGTTTATCAACTTCCAAATGAGGGTAGTGAGTTATTGATCAACACAGGCCACGGAAACACCCCCGAAGTGCAAGCAAACAGTGGCGCGGGGTAATGACAATCCCGTGAACACGGGCCACGATTGCTGATTTGCGCACAGGCAGTGCAGATTTTGACGAGCGACGTTTCCCAGGTACCGCACCAACCTTATTCTTGGTCATGCACCAGTAGAAGACCGAGTACACCGAGTACAGCAGGATCTGCGTGCCGGTGACGTACAACACCGTGTAGTCCTTCTTCAACCATCCATAAGCGAACCAGCACGAGCCTCTGAAGGATGACGACGATTACTAATTGCCTCACTCAATGCAAGCTTTTGACAGGCGACGATTACTAGACACACCACTCACCCCACGACACCCATCAGGAACGGCGCGCCGGAGATCTCCTTCGTGTCTCCTCGCTTCCAAATCTGGCGACAGATGGGGCTGTAAATAGTGCCAATTGCGATCGATTTTCGTCGGAAATTCGTGTTTTGGCTCAAATCCCCCTCGGTCGACCCCTTTTCGATAGAGGAGACGGCGAGTTTCACATCGTCAACAACAAACTGGAACCGACCACGGGGGAACCCCCTATCGCTATCACCGCTATTTGGCGAACGGATTCCCGGTGTTGTCCTTCTAATCTAGACTACAAAATCACAGAGCAAACACTTCTGGTTTGCTTCGGGCGCTGAACTTTGGCGCTCATCATCAGCTAGATAGCTTCGAATGGGGTAAATATTATCGTACTCTTATGCTCAGAAAGCTGGTTTGCGCGCTTTGGGGCTAAAATAATCATCAATAATTTCGAAAATAGTACTGACATTCCGCAGAAGAACAGCCCGACGGTTGTGATGAAGGCGAGGCAGGAGAGAAGGTTGAGGAAGGTGAAGCCATGGGTGAAGATTTCGAACATTGCTGCTGTCTTTCTCCGCTAAGGGGCGGCTTATCGACTGAACAGCAGCGAGTGGGGAAGTGTCCTGCAACCGGCTTTTATCAATGCGGCAAGGCAGGGCGGAGTGGTGGCTGGCGTAATCAAGAAAACGTTCCACGGTGCCACGGTGCGATCAATCAACAATGTGTGTAACAATGTGAAGGACTCTAGGGAACGGGAGGAATGAATAGATCAAACTATCACTGCACGACCCTCATACCAGTTATAGGGGTAGTGTGAAAGCGATCATTAACACAGAAACGATAGCAGGAAGAGGTGGTGGTGGGAAGGGATAGGGAAGAAGAAGAAGTTGGACAGGAATTGGGAAGTGAAAGACGAACTGGTACGAAACGAGGATGGGATAGCAGATGAAGGATGGACACTGAATCTATCGCTCGCTCTTCTACTGAACGACCGCTATGTTCCCTACTACAGACAAGTAATGATATGAGAAGAGGAAGGGCAAGCGCGTAGAAGGTTGCGAGGTGCGCTGGACAGCCATTGAATCCAGTTGGCTCACAAGCAGTCGCTTTATAGCCCACAACCCACGGCGATTCGTGGACATGAGGGAAGTAGGCGCCTCTCTGAGTTCGACGGACGGGGCGGGGCCTCATATGCTCCGCCCCCCGCCCGATCGCTGATTGGATCAGCGGCCCTTCGGCCTGAGGGGGCGGAGCTTAATCTTCGATTCACGTGAAGTGCGCTGACCTCCATTGCGGCGTGTGCGCCAAACGACAGGGAAAGTGGCGGAAAGGAGGAGATAATGAGGGAAGTATGAGAGGAAGCATGTGACGGGTGCAGTGGTGTCGTGTCGCGAGAAGTTTGGTCAAGATGAGAACTATTATGATTGACCAGCGAGCGACTATTTCAGCGGACGATTCGGTGAGCGGAGGTGATAATGGGTGCAATGGTGTCGTCAAGAGAATGGAAATTTGGAAGTTTGGTCAAGAGCGATACTATTTTGGGTAATGATTGACCAGCGAGCCAAGTTGTCACGGGTGCTGATCGAAACAGCGCTCACGCTCGATTTGTCCAAATCCCAGAGTATCGATGGGCGGTGTTTTCCGGAAGGATTTTCGTGGATGACGAATACATAATAACGAGTACTTATCGGATCGGATCTTTTTCGAGTTTCTGCGCGATTGAACTTTCTGGGTGCTGCGAAGCTGTTGATTACATTCAGTTCGAATATCGGGTTCGCGGGCGTGAGCTTTGGTACAAAATTGGTGAAATGTTGGACGTTTGACCTTGCAAGGAGCCGGTGATGTGAGTGGATTTTCGAAAACAACCTGCTGCACAAATGGAACTGTGGTAACTCGTTTCAGCGCGTGAGCTATTGGCCGCGAAAGGTGATAACGAAGGGCACTTGTTTACTGCGGAATGAGGGGAGGAGGGGATCCTGCGGTGGCAACATGGGCAGTTCTCGGGAAAATGAGCGAGATCTTTGAAAAGTTTGCATAACAAATCGACTGGGACCACGGAGAGATTGGCTAAGGTAAAGGGCAATGTTTACGAGAGACTATCTGAGAGAATTCACATTCCACCGTACAGAGAAAAATGAAAAATTCTGAAAAAAATGCCCTAGAACTATTTTTTCACGTTGAGTACGAAAATCGACTCTAGAAAGCCGTATCTCTGAAACCAAAATTCATATGGAGCACCCACCTGAGACAGGGGGTACATGCTAACTTTTTAACGGAGAATGGGAACTTCTCAAAAAAGGAAGGTCTTTTAGATAATGATAAGGTAAGCATTTCCACAGAAGAAAGTGAACCGCTAACTGCTCTAGGAAAAAAGATACTTTCATTAATAAATGAAAAATTGCCTTTTACAATTTTTCTGATTTTTGTGCGCACTTTTAAGTCATTTTATTAGATTCTACGTTGAATTCTACATCGACAGTGATTTTTTGAAAAAAATCAAAAAATACGTCCATCGTCATCCATTGGATTGAATAGTGCTGACTCGACGATTTCCGTGAATTGTTTTCGAAATTGGGCGATATATTGTCTGATTTGTACTGATTATTACTCATTCACAACAGTACAGATGAAAATCACTCAAAAAACCGCCATTAGTTCACTTACAAAAAAAATTTTTTTCAACAACTCGAAATGAGGTATAATTTTCACGCTCTAGAATGCTTCAAATATAACCAAACCGACTCAGTTTTTACAGAGGCTTGTAGACACGCAGCATGTGTACTCAAAAAACAAGAAAGGGGAATTTTTCAGTATTTTGAAATGTGAGATTTTTGTACTCGAAAATGCAAAATCGTGTGATGCGGATTGTGAAATCCATGCAATTTTGCCGATTTAGTATTGAAGAACGAGCAGATTTCATCAGTTACCACTCAATTGTATTGAATAAGAATAGAAATAGAACAGCAATAGAACCAAATTTCCAGCCATTATGCAAAAACGAATTTTCAAGGTGTGGAAAAACGAATTTTCTGAAAAGACGCAAATGGATGAACTTTGTGCGGAATTAGATCAAATTGATCACAAATGACTCAAAACTAATAAAAACTTCTCGTTCTTCAATGATAAATCGGCAAAATTACATGGATTTCACAATCCGCATCACACGATTTTGCATTTTCGAGTACAAAAATCTCACATTTCATAATACTGAAAAATTCCCCTTTCTTGTTTTTTGAGTACGCATGCTGCGTGTCTACAAGCCTCTGTGAAAACTGAGTCGGTTTGGTTATATTTGAAGCATTCTAGAGCGTGAAAATTATGCCTCATTTCGAGTTGTTGAAAAAAAAATTTTGTAAGTGAACTAATGGCGGTTTTTTGAGTGATTTTCATCTGTACTGTTGTGAATGAGTAATAATCAGTACAAATCAGACAATTTATCGCCCAATTTCGAAAACAATTCACGGAAATCGTCGAGTCAGCACTATTCAATCCAATGGATGACGATGGACGTATTTTTTGATTTTTTTCAAAAAATCACTGTCGATGTAGAATTCAACGTAGAATCTAATAAAATGACTTAAAAGTGCGCACAAAAATCAGAAAAATTGTAAAAGTCAATTTTTCATTTATTCATGAAAGTATCTTTTTTCCTAGAGCAGTTAGCGGTTCACTTTCTTCTGTGAAAATGCTTACCTTATCATTATCTAAAAGACTTTCAATTTTTGAGAAGTTCCCATGCTCCGTTAAAAAGTTAGCATGTACCCCCTGTCAAAGGTGGGTGCTCCATATGAATTTTGGTTTCAGAGATACGGCTTTCTAGAGTAGATTTTCGAACTCTACGTGAAAAAATAGTTCTAGGGCATTTTTTTCAGAATTTATCGTTTCTCCCTGTACGGTCTGTGGGTGAAATAGCTCAATTTTCTGAGATAGTGTCTCTTACTGCAATTCCAATGAGAACGATCCTCAACGGGAAGGAATTCTAAATAATTATGTTCAAAAATGTGAAATCAGAACATTTTCAGAGATCGGTTCGTGTTATTCGCGTCATTTTCCCATTCAGGAAGAACTATGGAAATCGCTGTCACAAGACCAGATTTACTTAAAATAGAGAATTCAGAGAGCTTTTGTCCTTGTATTTTCCATATACCGCATAGCAGCTGATGTTTTCGACAAATTATTTCTTTGTTGAGATTTATTTAAATTTGTTCTTCCGCAACTGTTCGAGACGACAGCATACATGTTGTCCATTTCCATTTCTGCTTTTACCGGAGGAACAAGAGGAATTCGGTCGGATCGAATAGCTGATGGCTAATTTGCATAATTTGTTTCTCGAGCTCATTTGTTCCACTAATAGGCGCCAAGCAGCGGTAATCCTATAAAAAACCAAAACCATGTCTACCATGTTTGGTGTTCTGGTATTGAATCGTTATCCGCTATGGGCGAACAAGGAACATGAAAGATATAAAATATGAAGTCGAGAAATGCAATGCACAATGTCAGAGCAAAATGCGGTCAAAACATATTTCGGATCGAAAGAACAAAAACCGCAACCAACACTCCCAATCAGCATCTCACTGTAACCGAAACCAGATCAGCGGAAAGGAAACTTCCGCTGATCTGGTTTCGCTGATTTTAAACTTGAAAAATGCACCCCAAATAGATCAACAACGATATGTTACTACATAAATTCCACAAAGTTCCGGATTGTCCTCAAATCCTTCTGTTTCGAATAGTGCTGGCGCAAATAACTCGGTACATGCGCACAATACTGCAGACGAGAACAATGACCAATACGAAAACTCACTAATCAACGCCTCGGAGCGAGAAAGGGGGAATCAATTCGTTGTTCCTCGTTCGTTCACATCATGATAAGGAGTGCGACACTGTTTACTGTTTCGAGGAACGATCACACAGTCAGAAATTCGCGGATTTCGGTCGGAAACAACCGGAAACCGTGACTGATTTCCAGACTTTTTCTTCGATCTTTGACTCCCGTTCGGTCTATGCTCTATTAGTCAACAACAGTAATCAAGGCGCTCATCGAACGTCCTCTCTCTCTCTCATTCACATGCGCATAGAACTGATTTCGACCAATGACTACGCTGATTTGTCGATCAAAGTGTGGAGGACGAGGGGTGAAAAAGTTCCGCGCTTGGCCCCAACTATCTCATTCGCTGAAGAGGAAGGAAATGCACGCAGAGCACGATCTCAAATTCCACGGCTAGAACTTACTTGCGAGATCAGAGAATCAACCTACTGTACTTCTCAATGAGAATAGCCCATCCCAGAATAGGCTGGATCATATTTCTGACACCCGATATGGATAATTGGCAACAATTTGCGCCAGAATGGATGACTCGACGAATCTATTCTTAGGATGAGCGGCGGATGATGAAATAGTAGGAAAAGGGAAGAAGAATGTTAGCGCGAGCGAGCGCGCGCCGTCGTCGATTGTAGCCTCTTAGGGATGGTCACTTTGATATCGACTGACGCGTAGGAGGAGGACGATGAGAATGATAATCTCTTTCTTCCGAGATGGATGACTCAGCGATTGTACTATTCAACGCCTTAGGAAGTGGTGCCAATTTCATGACTCACGGGATCCTAGCGGTTTCGAATTCGGAAACTACCGAATTTAGTAGTTCGATGAGCGGGAGGAACCGGAACGACCCCGCTCCTATTTCGGCTAATTACTCGGTAATTGGGGAGCTCTCGCCACTCTCTCACAACAGCTTCTCTCTCATCGGTCAGAGCATCAAGAGAGCACGGAAATGTGAGAGAGTCCGACCGTTCAGATCGGTCGAGCGTCGGTTCTTTCTGCGCGGGTGTGTGGGTGCGATGATGTGATGGGAAAGAGACGAGAAAAGTGATCTCGCTAGAGATCAAGTGTCATCGAGAGCGGTAGCTTCAGTGACAACAGGAATCATATCAAGTCTCTTAAAAATTCTTAATTGTTTTGTAGTCACATTAAAAAAACAAGAATATTATTGAAACGTAAAAATATATCTCGATAGAGATCAAGTGTCATAAGAGGGAATGTAGCTAGCGACTTTTGGAGTCATTGAAGTGCTGAACCCCCGAAAAATGCCTTTGAGCTAATAGACTATGCAGAGATAGTTCCACCTCTTCGAATGTACATTTATCTCATCCTAATTTAGAGACCGCAGGCGCCGCCCACTTTGTGGGGATAGAGAAACGCGCAAAACCTGCGCCGAGGGACTACAATTCGAATTCGCAACCAACATGGATAAGCTAGGGCGCGATCGGTAGCTATTCAGAACCTTTGTAAAGGGTCCGTGGAGCAGCATGATCGGACAGTTTTAAGTAGGTCAAAAAACAGCACAAAGGAGTGAAAATTGCGATTTCGGGCACTTCTAGTGATCGGATACAGCTGCTCCACTGGCATATGACTAATTGGAATATATTAGAATTTTGGGATTTTTTTCAGATTTTTATCATGTTTCCCCGATTTGTAGCAGAAGCGCGAGTAGAGGGGGGGGCGAGAAGGAGGGAGGAGTGAGAGAGACACGTGCGAGAGAGGCTCCGCCCCCTTCCCTCTCCCTCCCCATCTCTCCCTCTCGCCCGGTGTGCCTTGCGCGCGTGGTTTTTGGGGCATAACTTTTGATAGAGAATAGATATCCACAAACGGTAAAAAGCACGATGCTATTCAGACCTATATCTACACATTGAGGTCATGAATAGGGTTGTCAAAATGAAGAGATTGAGTACGAATAAAGAGGCCATTTCTCCCCTCTCATTCCCCCTCTTCATTGAAGAGGGCGCGGCCTAGCGAGCTCTTCAATGAAGAGGTGTTCAAAATAATGGGTCTAACTCGAATGTAAATGGATATTTTCATTTCAAATTTTAGGTCAGCCTCCAGTAAGTTGTTACGCGGTGCGTGATCGCAAATTTGTATATCGCTGACTCTCCAGAGCTATCTATTGGCTGATTCTCGGTAACTCAAACCTCCACGACAATCTAAATCAATGATCTTTTGAGAATAATCAATGATCTTTTGTTTAGTTACAACATTTTAAGTATCAGAGACTTCTCAATGTCAATTCTACGCTGTAGAAAATGCATTTAAATCATGGGAGACACCAAACTCTGATTGTCAGTCAATCGTTGCTCAAAAGATTCAAAAATGATTGAAAACGACGCTATATGGCCAACCATGACTTATGGAAGCCTACTCTAAAGTTTCAAGTAGAAAGATCAATTACAATTCGAGCTAGAGCCATTTTGCGAATAACCTCTTCATTGAAGAGCTCGCCCCTCTTCATTGAAGAGGTGACCGCGCGGCCCCCTCTTCAATGAAGAATGACGCCGATCCCCTCGCTAGGGGAGAGAGGGAATGAAGTCTTCATTTCTCCTCTTCATTTTGACAACCCTAGTCATGAATAGTCCGCCTTGGTTAATTCGGGAGTGCACCTTGCGGTCTCTATCCTAATTTCCGAAACAATCGATCACGACGAGACCATTAGTCGAATCATTGCAATTCACTTGGCTACCAGAACCATCGCTAATTTCATTCTACTCATCGATAGTTCGTCTAGTATGAATCAGAACGAGTGTCGATCATGATGTTTACACGCATCAAGCCAGTAATTTGCGTTGCTGTTCGATTGTTGCCGATCGTATCCGCATCTTTTTCAATACCAGTCCATAATTACGAAGGTGGAAGCGAACAATTACTCATCTCCGCTAATGTATGCAAGGAAAGAGCCATTGTGGGAATCGTACGCACCTTGCTTAGGTGAGACAAAGCTTCTGCGACAACACCCTAACCTTCTTCAACCCACCCCTCATTGTTCGAATTTGAAATATATGTCAGCTGTCATGCAACCACACTAGTGGGCTTGCGACATTATTTCGCAAGTTTGAATATCGTCAACAAAGTATCTCGCTAACCAAACATTGCAGTCTTTATGATCCAATACACCTGCCATTGTTACGAAAAGGCATCCAACAGGTGCTTTAATCAGGAAGTCACTTATTTCCCAATGATTCTTTGTTTGTCTATTATGCGTTCACAAATTACGCCTTGATTATCATCATTTCGCCATTATCTCGGCAAATACCGCGCTCTACCATTCGCGCGCTGATAGAGATTCTGTATTAGAGAACACGCGCGGATGATGACTTAGCTTTGTCGGGAAGTCTCCCGCGATTCGTCACAGTTAATGGCTATACCGATTATCGTGCACAAGGTGAGCTGTCTTTCTATTTTTTGCAATCTTGATGTCCATAGGGATAAATATTAATTGCGTAGAAAAAAGAACATTTGTCAATTTTAGGGCGTTCTCTACACCTCTGCAGTCGTTTCTTTGCTTGGAAATGGACTTCTTTTGGTGCTACTCGCTCACAGAAACTCACACGTCCTGGGCAAGTATCGCGTGTTGCTCGCTATTTTTGCGCTTGCCGATATCATCATTTCGCTGTTCGATTCCTGGTACATTCCGGTGAGCTTTAGTCATTTCGAAAAGATTTGTCTTCTTATTTCGTTTCAGATGTTCCTCCTTTGCGAGTATGGTTATGTCTATTTTGGATACGGCAGTCTATTTCTCGATCCGATGTTGGGCAAAATAGCCAATGTTACGTACTGCACGTCGTTCTTTCTTCCATTCGTGCTGCTCTCTCTTCACTTCATCTATCGCTTCCTTTCCCTGGCAAAGTAAGGGAAGCTGCTGATTATTAGTAATGACGTGTGGTGCTTAGACACGTTGATCAGTGATGCGCATAAATGATATTGTGCGACTGTTATGTTCGCGGCTCGATTCTAAAAAAGATAATGCAGGCCCCGAGTTCTGCAACACCATTTTGGAATCTTCATCTCGATCTCCTTCGTGTATTCTGTCGCGTATATCGCCGGCATCGCATTCATTGCATACACTTTGTGAGTGGTTTTGTAGTCGGGATTGGAGCTTTTCGCATTTGTAGCTGATGAATACAAAATCACAAAACAGAAGAAGTACTATTTGAGAGCATTTCAGAGGCGAGCAAGACTTCACCGATCAATTTTCGTACGCTTTGCTGGACTATGCGAACATGAGCGCAATTCCAGCGCCAAATGCGGTTTCAATCGAGTACATTGTGCGGTATATTCTATGCTGGACCCATTTTAACACTCAATTTTAGGACGACAACGGTAACTTGCGCACAGTTATAATCACTGGAGTCCTCTCGTCAGGAGTTTTATGCGGAAAATCCATAATTATCTGCGTCGTATGCATTGTGAAGATCATTCATTCAATAAGGACGAGGTATCATAGTCTAAATATAGTGAGAACAATATTTTTTATGCAGGGTGCTCGAAATACGCACACGCCGACTCCAAATTCAGCTGTTCCGGGCTCTGATCATCCAGGTATTGTTGCCTAGCCAGCATCTACGAGAATCCACGCTAGCTTGCTATGAACACAATTAGAATTGTGTAATGCACAGCATGGGAAGCGAACGAGGCATTCGATTTTCGAAAACAATATTTTCAGTTCATCATCCCTGTCATCTTCTCGTTCGTCCCCTTCGCCATCATCGTCGGCACTCCTCTACTCGGCGTTTCCTTCGGGCAGCTAGGCAACGTCTGCTCGATGACTTCCTCGTTGTTTCCTGCCATTGACCCGCTGCTGATCACGGTGTCGATATCGAGGTGCGTTTTCCATTCGGCCGTCCTCTCTGAGTCAATTGCAACGCGTCGAAAATAGCCTGTGTGCAGATGGTAACTGCTCACTAAGAATTGTTTTCTAGTTAGTGACAAGTTATTTGCAGGTTCCGCAACACATTACTTGAGTGGTTCTACCGAGTAACTGGTAGGACAGCGCAACGCAATGAGAGGCTTGCCAGGGAGAAGTCGCGGATTTACATGTCAATGATTGCACCGAAAGGAACGGCGACGTTGGATTGATAAAGTGCTTTAAAAAACGATGGAATGCTCCGTGAATATCCTTTGATTCCCAGACGTATTGTTATTGATGACTTTCACATTCTTTTATTGTAATCATTACGGAGATCACTTCTCGTAATGCACATCCCTGTCTTCTACCATACGGTTAAATTATTTTTTAGTTCGTTTGAAATAAACAGTTTTTAGTTCTTTCTTCGCACTACGGAGATTATCTCGCTGATTGGCAATGGGTTGTTGCTGCTGTTGTTGTACCAGCAGAACAGTTCGACTCTCGGAAACTATCGATTCTTGTTGGGCTCTTTCGCAGTTACTGACATTATTATCTCGCTGTTCCACACTTGGCACATACCTGTGAGCCTAACGACATAAGCTAATCAAAAACGGACTTAACAGATGTTTATTCTGGGAGAGTACGGTTATATCTTCTTCGGGTACGGCACGCTGCACAAGAAAAGCTTTATTGCAACGAACGCGAATGTTATTTATTCGGCAACGTTCTATCTACCCTTTTGTCTGTTGTGTCTGCACTTTATCTATCGCTATTTGTCACTGACAAGGTTCATGAATAATTATTTCGAAAACATCTGAAATTCATCAGGCCTAATTTGGTCAGGAAGCGTTTCATATTTTTTGCTGTAGCATCCGCTGTGTACACTGCTCTATACACGGCTACAAACGCGCTGCTGACTATTTACGTGTAATGTTCCCTTGCTTAACAAGAGGTCCCCTACTAGTTTCAGTCGAAGCAGAGGTGTTCCTCCTCGTTTTCAAGGATTCCTTGTCGAATATGGAACCGAGAAATGGAGTGATGAGTTAAACGTCGTTGCTGTAAACATGCTGGCGAGTATGCTGCAAACATGAACCTTTCAATAATCAGCATTTAGGACGAAAATTCCAATCCGGACATGCCGTTGTTAGCCGCTTTGGCTGTGGCTTCATCGCTTGGCGGTCATACGGTGCTCATCTCCATTATCTGTATCGCTAAAATCTCAAGCGCCTTCGACCGGTACATACATGAGTTAATTGTAATTTCCATCCTTTTACAGTATTATTGATGTCAAGACGAGACGGTTGCACATGCACCTGTTTCGGGCATTGATCATCCAAGTTTGCGCCGACTTTGGCCACAATTAATCATGATTTTAGTTCACAATCCCGGTACTGCTCTCCCTCGTGCCGCTCACTGCAATCTTTCTACTGCCCGTGACCGGCATTCGTCTAGGCGAGCTTGGAAACATCTTTGGAATGTTTGCATCTATTTACCCGGCACTGGATCCGATACTGATCATTGTGTCGATTAGCAGGTTTGATGTCTCTAGGAGCTTATTTTTCTGAGTTTTTTCGTTTCCTAGTTTTCGACAGTCTCTCCGCCGATGGGTGCTCACTTTCGTCGGCGATAGAGGCGAGAGCAATGAGAGGAGCGCGAGATTGCAATCACAGCAGCTGGCCGCCCAACGATATTCGATCTCGATGAATTATGTCTAAAAAATATAATTATGAAAATGTGTCACGATTATTCGAAAATCGACAAGATAAAGAATTGTCTAGTAATGATCATTATTTCATTCCCCAAGGAACAGGTATTGGAATGCCCTCATTGGCATTCGCTATCGAAGATCGTATTCTCGGTATGCATATTCCGCCGTATTTTCACAGGGTATAATAAATCGAAATCAATAGTTGTATTTAAATTTATAGATATTATTGCGTTCAGCCGCCACCATCTCAGTCCTAGCCAATGGCCTACTGATTTTCCTTCTCAATCAAAGATCTAGCAAATCACTGGGCAACTACCGAGTTCTCATTGCAATATTCGCAGTGGCAGATATTTGCATATCGCTGTTCCATGCCTGGTATATCCCGGTGAGAAAAATTGATCGATTTATATAAAGTTACTCCTGTTTAGATGTTCATTCTCGGAGAATATGGATTCATGTGGTTTGGATATGGTACACTAAAGGTGAACGTGGATTCAAACATTATCTATGCTGCTCTGTTCTACTTTCCGTTTTGTCTCCTTTGCCTGCACTTTATCTATCGCTACTTGTTGCTGTCAAGGTTCGCGCAATGAACGGAAAAAATCGAAAAAAAAATGTTTTTCAAAGACCATCCCTAGTGAAGGAAAAGTCCGCTGCATTTATATTTTCCTGTACAGTTTATATCACTGTGTACACAGTTTCCTGCACTCTTCTCTCTGATTTCGGGTGAGTAGTAAAGGATTTGAAGGAGTATTACATGTAGGAGATTTTTCGGCGCAACAGAGGAGTTCCATTTCGCTTCCGATCTTCTCTTTCTCCATACGGAATCGAGCACTGGAGCGACGACTTGAACGTGGATGCGGTCAGGATTGTGGTATGATTGTTTTGTTTAGTTTTTGTTATTTAGTTATGTTTTCATCAGGACAACAACAACGAGCTTGACGTTCCTGTGTTACTAGCAATCATTATTGCAATTTTAATTGTGTTTCATACCATTCTCACATCAATGTATTGCATGGCTAGAATCTCCGCTACTTTTGGCCAACTGTTAGTGACCTTTGCATTCAATTTGCAACAATAATTGCAGAATTGACATCCGAGCGCGACGGTTGCACATCCACTTATGTATTTCGCGCGTTACTCTTTCAGGTTGCGGGGATACTCAGCACCTACTACAGTAGCGCCGGAAAGTCATTGGTCACTTTTTCAAACTGCTGTAACTTTTTAGCCAGTGAATGAATCGAGCTGAAATTTTGAGAGGATATAGGAAATGTATCGAAGTTTATGGTGCTTATGAAATGGGATCGAGAAAAATCGATATTATTGCATAGTGATGACGCAATCAGACCCTACTTTTTCAAAAATTCATAATTCTTTGGTAGATTTTTTCGTTCGCTCCAAACTTTCTGTGCATGGAGGTACGGACCAGGTCTACCTAAGAAAAAAAGTTGGAGTTGCTAGGACTTGCTGCAGGGGCTGCAGGGTTGCTGCAACTTCTGGGCCGCAATTTTATAACTCGGCTTCTAGATGCGCTAGAGACCCGTTCTAAGCGTCAAAAT
>LS557912.1:446108-457174 GCA_900490775.1 Pristionchus maxplancki
TGGAATGTTAGTGAAATGGTCGTTCCTCCCTTGTTTACTCTCTCGTCTCTCCTCTTTTTCTCTGCGCTCTCTCGATTACGCATGCTCTCTCGCTCGTTGCCAGGGGGAAGGAAGGGATGAGGGGAGAGGGAGCAACTTTTACTAACATTCTAGTTCACTTTCTTGAGGATCATTCAAAAACTGAATCTTTTTATTGGCTGATATTATATATTTGGAATCCTCTCCTCATGCCGGTCCGATCTAGGTAGGTATCTCCTAGTACAACCGACTGTGCGAAAAGTTTCATTTTTAAAAATTATGAAAAAAATTCATGAAAAATAAACAAGACAGGCGTCATCAGCATCAAATTCTGCCCCGGGAAACATTTTCTCTTAATTTTAGCGGCCTCGTGGAAGGAGAAATTCCACAAACTCCGTTTTCGACGTGACGTCATCTGGAGCCAACGGAGACTCAATATGGAAAATGAGTGTGCCCATCGTCATCAGCATCCTCGAAAACCACGAAACACAGATTTTCAGAAAATTGACCATTTTTCATTGTGCCAGATCGAGTAGGATTTGTCCGATTCTTACGCGAACGGGCTCATAAACGCAAATTCAGACTTTTTGTAGGACGGAATGAAATACATGTTGATGAGCGGAGAGACGAGCGAGAAGAGACTGCTCAGCTGGAAATTAACGTTTTTGTCCTCCTCAAAATTCCAAATATTTGAATACCATTCGTCATCTTCGGTCACATTCCAACGCTTACCATGATTATGATTTTCTGGAGAGGTCTCGAGTGAAGAACTCCAACGACATCGAGCAACCAAAGCGCCGAAGCTATAAATCGGTTGTAACTGATGTTATTCGATGAACATGGTGCTTCTACCGATAATATATGCAAGCGGCAGCAGCATTTGCGCAGTTAACGACCGATAGATTAGTTGCTGCATCTGACGGTCAGCCGATTTCTGAAAATCGCTCTTTCCGCATGTTTTATCCCTGGCTCACCAGGTTTTTGATCTGCTCGAATAGCCTTCTGCGCATCAGGGAAATTCCAAAGAAGCACAAGCAATATGTTGACATCATCGAGATCAGGGACAATCGTGCAAGGACGTTCTCGTCTATTCCACCAGTTAGGTCGAGCGCGCTCATAACATGCGCGAAGTGCAAACCGGGCACGTGATATGTGCCGCCCAGGTAGACCATGATCTGAACAAATAAAATCATTTGCTAATATCTCAATTCGTGACACTACCGTACTCAGCACTCCCACAATAAGAATCAAGAGTAATGAAGACGCCAAGTATTTAATTGTTTGATCTTTCTGAGCGCTGGTCATGGTGAGCGTAAAGAGTCGGTAGGCGAATGAGAACGTGAGAAGGAGCACTGACTGGGCGACGAATGCGGCGTGCCCGGCTTAAATTAGGGATGGCTTGGCAAGAAATCACTATATTCTTTTCTTCTTCTTTTTATTCTGCACGCTCTCTCTCCTCTCTGACCGGTGAGAAAGTGCGTGAAATGAAGAGACGATTTATTGCGAAGCCATCTTCTTAAAATAGCATTTTCGATTTCTGTTTTTCTAGGCCATCTAGTTTGGGACCATGTTACAGATGGCTCAATAGCGCACGGAATTGGTGAGATGAGAATTATTTACCGAAGAATAGATGGCACCACTGCGCATCGAGCGCTGTGCACGGCCCCAGGAACGTGGCGATATAGCGAAAGTCGATGCTTTGAACGCTGAATTCCATCCTCTAGCAGTGCATTTTCTATAGCAGTAACTGACCTCGGGATGCTCATAAAACTGCAGAACGAGGACAGAAAGTCAACTCCCGCAATGTTCAACAGAATGATGGAGTAGGAGCGCAGGAATTTCGGCGTTCTCAGGCGAATGACCACTACGTACGCAACATTGATGAGCATTGCGAGAAGGTCCATCGTCGAGATTATAATTATGTGGGCGATATCGTCAGCATCGAGAAGCATGAGTGAATGAGAAGTGTACTGCATTTGAGCTTCAACTGATTTCCCCAATGGCACTTGTTCGCCTGAAGCGATCATTAACTAAGTGCGAACATCACTGCACCTTGAATACGGTATCGTACAAGAGATATTGTGGTCGGAGGGGTGCAGATGCTGCTAAAGTGCAGTTGACTGCAATGCAATAAACAAGTACCTGGGAAAACGCACAAGGTCGGATGAGAACCATTTCGCAATACCGTATGTGAGAAACGGTTGTCTCTCGCCTACTTCCGGTTCTCATCCGACCAAGCGCCGGGAAAATAGATATTGAGAGAGCTTACTAATACAAAAACAGCAATAGTTGTTTTCCCGATTGCAGCTTTTTGATCTTGAGAACGATGTACAATCGGTTGTTGTCGCGAGATTTATTTTCGCAGACAATTCCTGTTGCACACTTCCCACAGTTGTGATTAGATACATTTTTGGCTTCGCGTGATTGATGCCTGAACGGAAATAGTAGATGCGCTGCGGATAACAGTATGTAAACCGTAATAAGGTCTAGAAAACGAGTCGATTGGTACAAACGAAAGCAGAACAATTATTGTTGCCGAGTTTCTAATGTGTAAAAAGCAAAAAAAAGTATTTTAAAAAATATAAAAAGGGCATTCACACGGTTCTTCCCTGAATTTAATAATTATGCAGATTATTGCGGTCCCATGATGTTATCCATTAGTGACTCATTGACTGACTGAACGAATTGTGTATGAAAAAAATCTGAGTAGTTCGCTGTATAACTGCGGTCTTCATAATTGTAAATACTATAGACGCTGGGAAGAGGCATATTCTGCGGAATCGTTTGATTGTTGTCGTAGAAAATGGGAAGGTTGAGATGAATAATCTCGGCGATGTGATAGGGTTGAAGTAGGTTATCGGGTCCAAAAGAAAAGGTCCGGCTATATTGTTCCCAAAAATTATTTGGTCTGGAAAGCGGACATGTAATTTAATCTTCCGCTTTTTTCAGAAATTATTTTTTTTGTTGGTCCGCATTACGAACCAACATATACAATTTCTATTTCCGTCACAAGCCACCTTGTCTTCCTCAGGATTTTTATTCACACGTGTCATGCGAAAGGAACAAAAATCGTCTGCCGCTACGAGATCGTATTTCACTGTCGGTGAGAATTTCCTTTGCAAAACTCCCACCGATTTGATTAGAATTATGCAGTTTTCCGCATTCACGTGAGTGGTCTTTGTTTTATATTTTACTGTCATGCTCCGAATTCCGTGCTCGGTAGCTCACAGTAATAAATTATGTGACGCATCCATCAGTCATTTGCGCTCTCTTCCGAAAATTCTCTGACTCAACAGCCTACGTTCACACTAGGGACGACAAATCGGCATTCATCTCTCCTTAGCTCGCGTACTCTCTCGTCTCTCTGACCGACGAGAGATCATTCGAAACGGGAGAGGTGCGAGCCGATTTGTTATCCCTAGTTCACACGCGCCCGAGTGACGTCTGTAGTTCGTCTGACCAGCTCCACTCGTGTTTCTCCTTAGTGACGTCTCCTTATCATGTGATGATAAGGGTGAATTACGTATCGGTGCAGTCGATGCTTCGCGCGTTATGATTGCTTTAGCTGTTCTTTTCACTTCATTTTTTTCAGTAAATTATTGCAGCATCAGATGGAGTGTCTCATCTGCACGGAATCAATAACACATGCGAGATTGGGCGTTGACTGCTGCCGGTCGTGTGCTGCGTTTTATCAGTAAGTGCCCGATTTTTTAATTGTTATTTTTATTCATTTATTTTTTATTTATATGTTACAATGATTCAGGCGAAATGCAATACTGTTTGACAAGCTCAAGTGCAAGTCCGGAACGGAGGTTTGCCGAGTGATGAGTGAGTCAGCCGTTTTTGCGCCTTTGATGGTCAATCGCAGACCCGAAAACAAGCTGTCGAAAATGTCGGATGATGAGAATAATGGAAGTGTTGGCTAAATCAAGAGAAGACGTGATCGTAATAGAGAATGCTGATTCAAATCAGGAAATGGTTGATGCGGAGACGAGTTCGATAGACAAACCATGGCAATTCATTGATCACACGAGGTCTGAACACTTTCCACTAGAAATTATGCGTTTTTTCAGCATTTACGATGCCGCTCCTTCTAACAACTCCATGCCATTACTGAATGAAATTAAGAGAGGATACAGGTGACGTCATCTTAGTTGCACATCTTCATTTCGAAACCATTCAGCCTCATGTGCAGCATTAGGAAAGCGGGCGAACTGGCATTGAAACGAGGGACGGCGGGTGATTGTTCAAGCGCTGACAACATTTCAGTCCAGGATCTGGTTTGAAATTGCTCAGAACTAAGCTTTACGGCACTTCGGCGCTTAGGTTTTCACTCCCACTACATACTCGATGGTTATCCCGTACGCAATGCTGTCAATGGACGCAGTAACTGAATTCGCGAATCTTGCCTTCGATGAATTTCGAGCGCTTGACGAGCCGTCCAAGGTTTTCCTGACAATAAAATATTCAAAAACAACAATTTTCAGAAATCGGTCGTCGAAAAAAGTTATCCGTTGATAAATCTATTGGAAGCAACCTATCGCGCATGTCACTACTTTCCTGGAGACACAGGAACGTTTGTAACCATTATATTTCTTTGCTAAAACGTGATGTACAGTGTGTTGCCAAGTTACACAACGTATTTCAAGACAACGAACTGGGACAAGTTCTTTGAGAATTGTCCGGATGACATAGATAAATCGAAGTTGATCAGGTTTTTGTATTTTCTTTTCAATATCACAATGCTTTTTAGAGCAATGGAGAGTTCTCTGGATCAGTCAACGAGGATATTTCGGCAACAATTCGAAAATACGAATCCAACGGATTACGAGTTTCTTTTTCTCGTTGGCTTTGCGCTGTGGAGCGACAGTAAGTTAATCTCAATTTTTTTATTTTTTAAAAAATATTTTTAAAGAATTAATGGATCACGATCAAAATCTAATGAAAATCGCGAGTCGATATCGAGCTGCGATCACTAAAGAGCTTCACCATTACTACGCGTCGAAAGGGATGACAGATTACGCGTCTCGAGTTGGCAACATTTTCTGCATTTTCGTGAATTCTCAGGTAGTATTTTTTTTCCAAACGACCTTATAACATTTTTGTAGAACGCCTCTGAAAGGAGGTTGGAAGATTTCGAAATATTTCGACTTCTGAACATGTACAAAAGCGTATTTGCGAAGTAGACACTACTGGCATAGTCTGTACATTGTAAAGATTTGTAAATGTTGTGCATACCTACAATGATAAAGTAGATATACTATGTATTGCTGAATAAACAAAACGAATTGCAGTATTAAAGTTTATCGCATACTTCAATGGGAAGACAATTTGGAGATCATTATTGAAGGCTTCCTTGGCTAGACGACAATGTTCGGGGCTAAATTTACATTATTTTCAAAATAATTTCGTAATGTTTACTCCAATAGCAGTCACTGATCCGTCGCCCGCTTGCCCCTGTTCCATCCAAAGTTGCCCGAACTGCATTCCGAGGTGCCTGATCAGTTGAGTTTGTTTTGCTGATCTTCGATTGAGGAACTGTGGAAGAAACACTCAAAAAGCATTCAGCCAACCCCGACGTACATTCACTTCCTTAGTGAGATCTAACGACTTTACAAAAAAACAATATAAACAATAAATATATTTGCATAAAATTTGCTACAATCGAATTTTATCTGAATATTCGTCCGCGTAGTATTCCGATCGCTGCACTTTTTCTTCTATGACGGGCTCCACTTTCTCAGTAGTCTTCGTAGTAGATCGCACATCAATCAGAAGGAGCTTCTCGAGCTGAATTAGCATTATTTCGCTCATTTTGGTATTTGATTCTCACCCGTCCGAAGCTCAGCTCAAAGCAGGCGCTCCAAAACGTTGCGATGAAGTAGACTACGACAATAGTGGATATTACGCGAGTGATGAACTGAAATGCAGGCTCAATGTTTGTCAAAACGCTGATAGAATCTCACAAAATCTGTGAAGTTCGAGAAGAAGACCTCATCGTACGTTAGCGATTGCAGCATTTGGAACACCTGTAATGATTATTGTTCCGGATTTTGGATGTGATGCTTCAAGCTGGGTACTAGATCTCGAAATTGGAGTCACCGTCTCTTCATTCTCCTTGCTCGTTCGCCAGTAGACCGGGCGAGAGAGTGTGCAAAATGAAAAGACGGTGTCTCGTATTTCGAAGTCTGCTCCCTACCATGATGTGGATGAGGTAGCCAGCGTAAGATAGCCGGCCGAGCGGGATCCAGATGTGCCAGGACATGTACGCGTTGATGGGGCCTGAATTTGAATTATTTTCGAGATCTGGAATTTCAATATTTTATTTGTTCTAACCTCCGTATCCGTAATAGCACAGGACGACAATCACGGTTAGTCCGACGCCCCACGCGGGTCGACAGAGCGAGGAGTACATAGCCCTGCAATTGCATTGGAGGTTACACGCGTCTAATCAGGGAATAGCTCCCTTGAACCCGAATTTCATCAAGCATTGATGGTGCATTGAATCCTTTTTTTTCCCGCTCAAAAATTTCTTCACCTCCAGTAGATGGGAATGTACTCTCCGTTGGTTTGGCCGTGCAGCCCGAGCAGTGCTGTGAGCATGACCGAGAGACCGATGACCCAGGCCGAGAGGTAGATAATCTGGATATTCTCAGTGTAATAAATGCAAAACATTTTTTTTATATTCACCGGATGAATTTTCAGCTGCTTCCGTGTCTGCAGAAACCAGCCCACCAGCATGCCCATAATGTAGATCTGAATTTGTCTTTTTTATTTTAATTTTAAAAAATAGGCAATAAAATACTCGCCTGACACCGGATCACGGGCGAATCGTACATGATCATTTCGTAGTTGCTGAATTTTTAAAAATCATTTGATTATTGATTCTAGCTAACCCGAGATTCGTCTCTTCAGGATCGGGCGTGTAGAAGTAGTTCTCACTCGTCTGTAAAACACCCCATGTTGTGACAAAACAACAACAACACCAAAACAAAAACAATAACAACAACAAACACACCGGCCAGTGGTAGTAGTAGACGAGGAATATGTTGATTCCGGTACTGGCGGCTAGGAAAGCAGCGGCTACTGCAATAAAGATTTATTTGTTTGTTTGCTCATTCAAAACAACAACAACAACAACAGCAACAACAACAACAACAACAGCAACAAACGCACCAATCAATCCAACGATGGGTTTGAGCGCCAGAGGGATAATGATGAGAGGCGTCAGCAGGAACATCTGCATCTCCGATGCGAGGTACCACGTGTGACCAGTGCACTGCGAATTCGAATTATTGTCGCACTCTCTCCATTTCACACGCTCTTTCGCTGCTCTGACTGGGGAGAGGTGCTGCGAAATGGAGAAAGAAGTCAAGTTACCCATTCCTTGTGGTCCACCCAGTTGTGGATGTAGAGCATGTCCAGCCACCAGGTAGTGCTGAAGAGACATCATATAAAAATTAATGTAAATTCACTGTCCGACGACACTCGAGTCTCTTCCTCTCAAATAAATTATGTGAGAAATGAAGAGACAATTTCCTTATTATGAATCATAACGGTGAAACGTTGAGCCCTTTCTATTGTTATCGTTGCGAATTACAGGCACTGTTCGACTGAAATGTCGAGAAAAATTACCTGCAATAGTCGACGGTCGCAGTCGCATTCATGCTCAGCGGCGAGTTCTTGATGACCTGCTTGAGAACGAATGCCGTGAAGAGGATCATGAAGTAGAAGGACGGCGAGAGTCTGAACGTGTTGTCAATTTTATTGTGCAAGGACATCGAAATCTCAGCTAAACCCCAAATTGTCGATGATTCCAATGTAAAAATGACTCGCCGCAAGACGCGATGAACGTAGTACATTACCCAGCCGCGTACCGACATGACCTGCTCGGGCTGACGAGCGAAGATCTTGAACCTGTAGTAAATCTAATTGTCGCCCGACTCTCTCGCATTTCTCTATCGCTTCCATGGTTGGCTTTAGATTTTGCAATGGAGATCATGGCGAGACTAGCACAAACAATTGATTCAACTAGTAGAATTTCCCAATTCTAGGAACTAACCACAAAAAGGTGAGGAGCACGCCGGACATGAAGAAGAAGGAGTCAACAGAGAAGTATCCGTTCAGGAACACTTCCGAGGTCAGATCCGGCGCGAGAGCGATGATGTCGGCCGTGTTGGCTGCAATGGATCTCTTTATTTTGTGAAAAAAGCGCCCTAGCACAGTTCGAAAATGCTTATTTTATTGACTACTAATATTCGAAATGTTCTCACCCAGCACCGAGAGCGAATTGGCGAAGACGTGACTGAGCAGCACCCACACCATGGAGAAGAAGCGGATGCAGTGCAGCGTGCTGATCTGACCTGACTGGAGGGGAGATTCAGCGATTTGACAATAATTGTCAGCCCAAAACCACCATTCGGTTGTTAAATAGCATGGAAAATAAGTAGGACGCATCGATAAAGTGGGTGAATTTTAGTGATCGATCAGTACCTTCGAGGCCTCCGAAACGTCGAAAATGGAGGAAATATTGGTGAAGAGCGAGAAGGACATGAAAATCTGCCAGAGGAGACCTGAAGGCGCAATTTTCAATCCTAAGATGGAAAATTAGTTCCACTTTTGCTAAATGCAGTTTTCTTGAGCTTCTCAGTGAAGTAGAAATCGACGAAGCCGGATATGATGCATACAGCAATGATTGCTCCCATGACGGCACTGCGAATCGATTTTTGAAGTGATTTTTGTTCATCATTTCGAACCGTTCGTTTAAAAAGAAAACTCACAGCACGATGTAGAAACCGGCATTAATAGGAGGTGTCAAGTCTCCCGGTCTGGTCACTCGACAGACGGGATTGTCGATTGCTGCTCCGGATTCTGAAGTGACGTCCTCTTAGAGTCTTCTTATAACTACAGGCATGGTATCATCATGCTAACCAATTGTGCTTACCCGGTCGGACCAGTTCGAGTAGCTCTGCGCTGGAACATGATGCGGGCAGGCACAGACCCACCTCCCAGAAGGCTTCCGCCGTCATATCTGAAGAATTGACTCAATGTTCTCGCTTACATTTCGAAAGACAACATACTTTGAATACTGATCACACACGCATCGGCCCGGCTATTAGGACGAAAGAACGGGTCGAGGTCAATCCTAAAAAGTAAAAAAAGAGAAAAATGTAGGCGAACCAATGAGAACCAACCGGAAGTACTGCCCTTTGAAGTGTCTTTCTCTTCCATCGACGGTGTAATCAATCTCATTGCACTCGGCAAAGTGGCCAACAAAGTAGGTGTGGCCCTTGAGAATGGCCGGGCCTTTCTTGCCGGAAGAGTCGAGCACTGGAAATGGAATATTTATCAAAATATTTCGCTTTTGTCGATAGCTTTTTGATCTCGAATCATCATGTCAACGATAAATTCTTATCAGCAAATTCTTGCGTATTAGTCACTCACTCTTGGTCAGTACTGATCGACCGAAACCAGGATACACTGTGGGATCCTTTAGAGTTTGAACGATCATTCCAACGTCCTGGACAAGAGGTGCATATTTATGGAACAAGCAAATGTGAAACTTCTGAGCACTCTGTTGATAGTTCCGCATCGGTGAGAGAAATGCTGCTGAAGAAAGAACGAGCGGAAAAGGAATACTCGTTAGAAAGTGCATCGACATCATCATAGTGCGAGTATTGCTCATCATAGTGCTGCAATTCCATTTTCCTCCAAACTGTCGAGATGGAAATCGTACCTCCAATACTTGCGCCAGCAACCGGTGCTTGCCCATGAGTTCTTGCACGGCTATTCGACCTTCGAAAGCACTACCAAGAGACACGAAGGTGAATAATATTGCAATGAACATCACCTGAAGAAAAATGCGTTACTTGCGATAGAAACGAAACAAAAATACGGACAAAAATGGACCAAGCAGCGTTTTCATAGTCGAGTCAGTCAGCATAGTCGCAGATGACAATGTTTTCGCGCGCTTGTTAGCCTCATCTTCCGACGTCCAGAGATCAATCGACAGTCCGAGAAAATGTGCAGCGACAGTGTGGAATGTATGTGCTCACACTCCAATATTCTCTCATAATAGCACATTATCTCTCGACTCTCAGATTGATAAGGGATCATGCGAATGCAAGAAACAAGAGAGCAGCAGTACTTGTACCTCGACGTTTTTAAAATCACCTTACTATCTCCACTTGTTGATCGGGAGCACTATTTTTCTTTTTTCTATTCATTTTTAATGCTGTAATGCGCGAATTAGTCAGCACTAGTGTTTTGCATAGCATCGTGATAAATTTCACGGGATTGGTGGCGATAACAGATTGATCTCTTCTTCTGTCGACGTCAAATGATGACAAGTATGATCTAAGATTGAAGCTTGTACTGAAGAGCAATATCTGCTGACATGTTATGGTATAGACTACGCGCGTTGATAAGGAATTGACGTACAACAATGAAAATGAACATTGAAAAATGGTTGGCCATTATAGGTTTTGTCGGAAAAGAGGGATATAGCTAGCAAAGCCCGTTCAACAAGCCGCAACTTGTTTGTTTTGAATTTATCAAGAATTGACGATATCGCCTATATATAGACGCAAAAGCCACATTCGTGTGCGCTTTTTCTGGCGGAATAAATTGGATTAGCGAGGGACAAGGGAGGGGCGAGAGGGCTAATCCGATTTAGAGGGAAGAGTGAATCAATTAACTCGGTCATTTTACGTCTCGCACATCTAGCGGAGCGGTCGGCGCGCGCCCGCAGGGCGCAAGCCGGCCGCGGAGCGAAATGGGGCGAGCGTAGCGAGCCCCCAGCCCCCGGCAGGGGCCGCCGGAGGCCTAGCGGCCGGTAGGACGCTAGTCGCCTATATATAGACGCGTTTCGATATTTTGTGGAAGACCGAATCTGGCGGAATAAATTGGATTAGCGAGGGACAAGGGCGAGAGGGGAGAGTACAGTGGGATTAGTGAGAGGCGAGGGAGGGAATTGGGGGAGATCAGACAGGATAATGTGATTTACGCAATACAATTATCGAGTTATTGTGAGTCTGTTCGGGTGAGAA
>LS557912.1:462840-480906 GCA_900490775.1 Pristionchus maxplancki
TCTTTCAAGCATTTCGATCCACACTTTCGATAAAAACCTTATGTTTCTAAATGTGCTTATTGTTACATCGCAGAATTCTTGATTATCTTGGGTGGAACAAGTTGGGAAAAGGTTATAAAAGACTTGTTCACTTGGTTAATTCGCATTGGTTATTGGTCACGCCGTCCGCAGGACCTAGCGCCTGGTAAGGCGCTAGTCCAGAAACATTCAATGAAAAGTACAAGGTAATTTGACAGTTGTTATCAGCTTTGACTTCTACGTTGACTTCAGAAGGAGGCACTGCATTGGCTCAACGAAAACAATTTCGAGATTGGCCCACACAATCTGCTAGTCCAGAAAACTTACTTGGACTGCTATTTTGACTATGTTACCCAATCGGACGTATTCTAGCCTCGTTGTGATTTTTTCTTGATTTTTCCGTAATGAAAATGATGAATATAAACGTCCTTTCTACTAAATTTGTTCAATAATGTATCATTATCTTGACAAATGAGTCTGAAAAGAAACGCAACCGCTATGTACCTCTCATTCTTCCACATGAACGATCATGTATCAAGGGACAGATTTCGAACCCCGATATGGGTGCTATTTGCATCGCATTCCTCTCGTGACAATGCGAACTTCAACAGCACTTCTCACCTCCGTTATCCTTACTCTCATTAGTGTTTCTGCTGCACTCAGTTCACCATCAGAGGAAGGGAGTGGAATCATCGAGGAGGTCCCCGATTTCAGCAACGAATCTTCGATTCAACATTATCCTCCACCTAGTTTCGTTTCCATCTTTGGTTTGCTCCCTTTTTCTTCCACTCCTGAGTGCCACGGCCTTCATCCTAAGGGCCCACACAACTTGGTGCTCGCCGATGACTTGGACATGCGAAAGATGATGGGAAGGTGAGCTTTTGTTAGACAAAATGTGCAAAAAATGGGTTCGACAGATGGTTCGAGGGACTCGTCACAGCAGACTACCATCGCAAGGGACTCTACGCTTACGGAAGATCACGGAGAGGCTACAAATGCATGATCTACGAATGTAAGTGACAAATTGCCTCTTCTCTTCATGTTTCTCTGATCGAATATTATTTCCAGTCGGCCGACTCTCCATGCATCATAATACAACGTCTTTCAATATTAAAATGACATATGATTTTGGACACTCAACGTTGGCGGCGAATGATTTTGGCTACATGAATTCGTCTCAGCCGCGGAATGCGCTGTTGGAATTCTACTCTACGAAATATTTCTATGGCGATGAATGTGAGCAACAGTTTGACAGCTCGAGTTACCCCTATTAAATTCGAAGGATGCATGGAGTACTAGAATATCTATGACTTTTTGCAGATTTCATTCATCCGTCTTCCAAAAATGCCATGTTACTTTGTAATTATCTACTGCCTTTCCAGTCTGGATCCACAAAGTTGGCCCCGAAGTCAAGGATCCGTTCGGCCGATTTCAGTATGAGTACGCGATCGTCACAAGGTGCCACAAGTACCCAGTGCAAGTCCTGGTCAGGAATCCGGAAACATTCAAGGAATTGCACAAGGTAATTGGAACCAAATCGGATGGATTCTAGTCTTGTTGTGAATACATACATAGATATTTAGTTTTATTGCCAACCATTATTCTATTATTTCAGAAGGAGGTATTGCAATGGCTCCAGGAAAACCAATTCAACGTCGGCCCTGGCACACAACATCCGCTCGTACAGAGAACATACACCGAATGCTATGTCGACTATGTTACCCAAACGGACGGATTTTGAAATTTTCACAAATAATAAAATGTTGCTTCCTGTTCATTCTTCAATGTTGGTTTAAATCGGCGTTCGTATTCATTGCCACTATCGTGTCTGAGAAACGATACATTTATTCTTCCGCTTCATTGAACAAATGTCAAGGGAAAGATTTCGATCCCTGATAGGGCTCTGTTTGTCATCGCATTCTCTCTTGGTCATACCATGGCAACTTCAATACGACTTCTGGCCGTCATACTCGTCTTCGTTAGTGTTTCTAGTGTACTCAGTTCATCAGATGAAGGAAGTGGCATCGTTGAGGAGGTCCCCGACCCAAGTCCCGACACTTCCATACTATATCATCTAATTCCGGAATCTATTGGCCGATTTTCCGGCAGCTCGACTACTCCGTGTCGCGGCCCCAACGCCAACAAGGTCCCTGCAAATACGAAGCTTGCTGATGATTTGGACATGCGAAAGATGATGGGAAGGTGAGCGATTGTTTACAAAAAGCGTAAAGACTGATTCTCTCAGATGGTTGGAGGGACTCGTCTCTCCAGACTACCACTACAGGGGGCTTATCAACTTCGGCAAATATCGGAACGGATACAGATGCTTGATCTACGAATGTGCGTTTCTATTCAAATATCTATTTCTGATCAACTTATTTTACAGTCGGACGACTCTTAATGGCTCGCAATACCACGTCATTCGATGTTAGAATGACCTATAAGTTTTACCGATTTGATAATTATGCGGCGAAAGATTTCGGAATCATGCATTCGTCCCAACCGCGGAATGCGGTCTTCGAATTCTACTCTACGACGTACCAACTCGAACCCAGGAAGTGTGAGTAATCTTGAAAAAGTTTGAAAAAATAGAACTTTTTAACAAAATTGTACTACAGTCTGGATCTACAACGTTGGCCCAGAAACCAAGGATCCGTTCGGTCGACTTCAGTATGAGTATGCGATCGTCGGAGAATGCCTCAAAAACACCATCCTAGTTCTCGTCCGAAATCCAGAAACGTTCAAGGAATTGTACAAGGTTATCTGTAAAAAATTGCAACATTAAAAAAATTTCTTTTATAATTTCATTCTAGAATGATGTTCTGAGTTGGCTGCATGCGAACCATTTCGATGTCGGTCCAGGCACGAGCAATCCTCTAATTCTGCGTACATACCACGACTGCTATTTCGACTACGTTACTCAATCAGATGGATTCTAGTCTGTTGTGGTGTGTTCAAGTTCGCGATAAATTCTGCTACTAGAGAGTTTGACAAGCAAATAGACCGCTACCTCTCCTTCAATCTTCCGCCTGAACGAGCAAATGTCGGGGGACAGATTTCAAACCCCGATATGGATGCTATTTGCATCGCTTTCATTTGCTCGTGACTAGCATGTCATTGCGACTTCTCATCTTCACTCTCCTTGTACTCCTCGGTACTCCCCCAATCCTCAGTTCGCCATCAGAGGAAGGGAGCGGAGTCATTGAGGAAGTGCCCTCAACAACCAGCTCATCTAAGAATTCCTCTTGCGATCCACAACTAGCCAAGATCTCGTCTGCGGAGCAATATGTAAAGAAGGTGATGGGAAGGTCAGTGAGGGAGTTGATTAGCACTGTCATTCTTATTTATTTTCATTCTTACTCCCCAAAAGGGTTCTTATTTTGCAGTTTTTCTTGCTCTGTATCGATAGATAATTGAGAAGAACTTTACAGATGGTTCGAGGGACTTTCATCTGCTCCCACTAAAAATCACACATGCAAGATCTACGTTTGTGAGTCGAATAGTAATTATTTTCATACTCAACAATTCAATCTTTTCAGACAGACAGCTACTGATGGTTTACTCCAATTACTCGCATTCTGATAACTTCAATATCGAATTCGATGTCGAAAAGACCTTCCGATACGATGGACAGAGAAGAGATGAGACTGGAAAAGGATGGGCGTTCAATAATACACTACCCAAACTGATCCTCGATGACTGGACAGGTAAGCAAACATTTGAACCCCCTTTTCTCGAACAAATCCCAAAATTTCTAAATGATCTGATACTAATTGAACTTCGCCTATTGTCTTTAGAGAGATTACCCGTTTGACAGTGTCAGACGTTGACCAACTCACTTCTTCATTGCGCATGCACACATGTTTCACTGACCGATTCTTTTCATCGGTTTTAAATGGAGAGACTATTGTTGCAATTTCCATTCTAGTAATTATGTGACTTTTACGTTTCACTTGCAGCCTGGATCTACAAAGTCGGCCCGGAAGGCAAGGACCCGTTCGGCCACGCTCAGCACGAATATGCCATCATTGCGAGCTGCGACAAATCCAGGGTACTGGTTCTTGTCAGAAACCCGGAAGCGTTCTACATCAAATACAAGGTGAGAAATGTTCAATTGATATAAGTCGAGAATATTAGGTCAAGTACTGTCCATTCCAGAAGGAGGTCTTGGCTTGGCTCGACGAGAACGATTTCCACCTTGGAGAGGCACTCCATCAACCAGACTACACGTCCTGCGCGTTCACAGACTCGATTATTGAGCGGTGGGAACACCATCGGTATTGAGTGAAAGCGTTAAACCCGATAACAGTCTTACTTTTATTTCATGCCATCAATAAAAAATTGCCCATTTGCTAGAGAAAAGAGTTTATTATCTATTTCATCACGAGTAAGTCGCATTGAACGTGGTAATCGACTGGAAGGCGCCCGTGTCCGCCGGTCGAATGAGCATCATGATCAGATTGAGCACATGGAGAATCAGGAAGACGACGAAGAGAATGTATCTGCTAATCTTGTGACTGGCGCCGTATCGCCTGACGTACTGCCAGAACTCACTCCGGAATTCAAGTTTCGGCCTTCAGAGATCAAAGATCACCCACTTCTTGTTCATTTTTAGCTTCTCATCGGACAGCACTCGCAGTCGTCTCCTCAATTTGTGCGCGAATAGGATAGTGACGACGGCAACCACAACGATGATGATGTCGTAGAAGACGAATTGGCCTGCAAATAACGACTTTTTCGAAACTGTTCGAACGCCCAAAATCATAGAGCCAGCCTTTCGCAACGGGACCAGGCTACTAAAACAAAAAAAACAGAAAGCTCTGACCAAGCGCAGATAGATCCTTGCCCTTGGCGATCGAGTCGTTGAGAATCCCGACAATCACAGTTAGAGACATCATACCAGTGAGGCCCAGTTCGACCTGAAATTATTGATTTTCGAGAACGTAGGTATTGTTATGACTGTAAGTAACTTGCGAGTACATCGGAACTGTTGAGATGGAGAATAAGCTGAACGCACCAGTCCATTGAGCGAGTGCTGCTCCTCTCCGAAGAAGATTCCTATGAGAATGAGCATGCCGATGAAGAAAGTAGGCAGGACGATGAGGTTTACCCAGAATTCCGGCTGACGAGTGATCACGAAGTGGTAGAAGACCTGAGAGCTTCTCTTCTAACTCAGGAATGTCAAATGGGACGCACCGTAGAGATAGACACTTCGCCACTGAAATAGTCGACGCGCATCACCGGCTTTTGCTTGAAGATGTCGTAGTCGAACTCACCGGTGCCCTTGAAAACTTGATGACATTATCTAAATAATCGTTCTTGTACATAGTCGAATTTTTTCACTCTGCATACTCTCACCGCCCAGAGGGACGAGATGGCGCGCTACATACGGAGCCATTCTAACACTCACGAATAGATCCGGCTCGGGCGCGATTCCTCCTCTCAACAGCAATTCCTCCGCGTAATTGCCACTCATCGAGAAGCAGATCATGCAATGGTTCACGTCGAACGGGAAGTTGTCGGCCTGGGAGAAGAGTTAGCTCGCGATTGCGAATTTCGAAAAAAAAACTCTAAAAATATACCTTGATCTCGCAGTTGTGCGTGGCGAAGAAGTACGAGAGGAGAATGACCTCGCCGTTGGGGTAGATCTGAATCCACACTCGTCGAACTCGTCACCAATGGAGTTCAAACCTTGACGTTGGTAGTCTCGAACAGGGCCACCGGCGTGACTGCAGTGCTGAAATATTGGTCTTCCTCATTCTGACCGTTCCTTGCCTTCTCTGGTCGAGTTTCACTTACTAGGTATCGCTTTTACTACAGCCGCGTTAATTATCGGAGAAGAGTGGGTTATGGAAGAAATGACTCTCTTCATTCTGCACGCTCTCCCGCTTCCCTAACCGGCGAGAGCGTACGCGAAATGAAGAGACGATTTTTTGCGAAGCCATTCCCATTCATAATTACGAAAAGGCGAACCTCTCGCAGGGCACGATCTCGGGCATCCACACCTTGCTCCTTCTCACGTAGAGATGATCGATGCCGGCGAACTGCTCGGGGTTCCAAGTGAGCCGGGGGTCGAACCACTCCTGATGATGACTGTGGTCATTTCACGTACTCTATTAACGGTCAGACAGGCGAGAGAGCGTGCACAATGAAGAGACTAATTTCTTGCCCGACCATCAATAAGGACGATTTTCGAACTAACCATGATCACGCCAGTCGCCGTGCTGAACTGCTGCTCGCGTTCTTGCTGAAAAAATTGGTAATTCAAAAGCAAATTTCAAAAATAACCATCGACAGCAGCCTCGATCTCAGCAGAATGACGGTCGCGTAGCTGCCGTTGCTGTTCCACGTGAAGTTTGCGGCTGAAATGCATTTTTCAGTGCTTTGAAGTCCAAGTTTCGGAAATAGAAAAAAAAAGAAAAAAAAATAGTGCGCACATCGCGTCGCGTACGGGCTGATGGTGCTATCATAGTTCTTGAACAACTTATCCAGCAGTTTCTTGGTAACCTTCCAGTACTGGTCGAAGTCTACAATGGAAGAGATGGCGTCTAGGGAACGCCGTAACTGCTTACCATTCGCATCTGTAGAATTCATAAGAAGTGGAAATAGAAGAATAAGTAAGCGCATGCCGAAGTGATGCACGAAAGGGCTCTCCACATACTTTTCCTTCCATTTTTATCCCTCTCCCACGCCTCTCCTCACTTCCCTCGCTATTTTTCACCACAATTTACGCATCCGTCGTTGTTTGCAAGGCAAACTTGGACCCGTCGCCTAATTAGTCCTTCCGAAACACGATCGTAACGCAAGTAGCACAACCGAGTAACGTCTGCGTCTCACAATCGCACAGAGCATAATTGATCATTAGCACTCCGGTGGTTGATAATGAAAGACAGTTTTAGAATCAAGAAAAATAGTATTTATCTCAGATTCGTGAGTGTATCAACGATTCAACGACGCTTGGCAGCATTGATGCTGACGAGTGGCTCTTCTCCCTCGGGGTAGTCAGGGTAGGACAGGGCGTAGATGAGTCTCTTCAGATACGGCGTCTTGATGGTGTCGAGGAAGGCCGACGTCTTCTCGTTCGCCTGATTGATGGAGAGCGACTTGTCGTCCTCGATCGCGTTGTACTGAAATAAAAATAATTTGCGCGGTATCTTCTTCGGGTATAAATCACACGAGTCATTATTTAGCTCTCCCGTATCGATTAACGAAATGGAAGCAAAAAGTTGTGAGTAGGGTATTTGTGCATAAAAACAGCAGAATTCAATCATTGAGTACCTTGGCGAAAGCATCCGGAAACTCTCCTAGTGCGCGAGTGACATTCACGCGGAGATCCTTCGTTCTCTGCTCGTCCTTTGCCATCTCCTGGTTAACTGCGTCCTAGAATTGTGATTTTCGAAAAAAAAATAATTTCGAAACCCAACCAGAATGCCGTTCTTGGCGCCCCACGATCTAATGTCGGCTTCCATCTGAGTCTTGGAGATGTCTTGCTTCTGAAATTGGCCATTGTTAGCATTGAATGAAGGAACAAAAGGCAGTTTCGCGGTTTATGAAAAGAGTAAATGATTGATGAACTCACGAGGAGAATTGAGGTGAAGTCCTTTTTGGCCTGCTCGGACAAGTTGTTTATTCCAGGGATGTTGAAGTGGACGGTGAGATCGATTGCATCTGCTCCCGCTTCGCCCATCGGAATGGCAATGTCGATGCCCTCGCTAGTAGAGACGGCAGACAGAGAAGAGACGAGGAGGAAGATAGGAAGCATCGTTCGAATGGTTCAGTTGGACGATCGGTGCGGTTTTTATAGCCGGGTGGTGGTTGTTTTGTTACGCCTACCTCTATGACAATCACACGATCCCTCGCGTTCTCTCGTCCTTCTCTGATTCATTCCTCCCTTATTTTATTAGTAAGCAGAACATAATCCAATACGTTGTTCCGTTGAACGGCGGAACGATCGGAAGTTCATTTCAAGCCGATCGTTTGAACTTGGATTATTCATCGCAAAATTGTGAGGAATTGTACTCACATTGTGAGGTTTGCCGTGAAATGATTGAAGCGAAAAATGATGATTATTGTGATATGTGAGGAGTCGGATAATCAGACTTCCGATTGTTTTCTCGAATTGTTTTATCAGGCTAGTCGCGATATCACTTAATATTATAGCATATTTAGCATATGCCGCATCTCCGTAGTAACTGATTTTGTAAATGTCTTGGGGCAAATAATTTGAGAAAAATAACAAACAAGGCGAACAATTTCGTTTACAATCGTCGCTGCGAGATCGTGTCCTTTGAAACAATGCCACACTTGATCGTATGAACAGCGCTGCCGCCATCAATTCCTGTTCCGAGCATTCTGAATGGTCACAAATATAAATAATTTTGGCACGATTCCCACCTCATTCTAAGGCCCTTATTAGTGAGTGTGAGCATCCACGGATTGACAAATGTGAGCAGGGCAACGGGAACGATGTAGAGATCCTTGAAAACGGGCCCGAGAAGTACCTAGCAACCGGGAAATATTCGTTGAAAAATACGGGCTTGACGCACATTGTGAAAGGCCGAAATGGCGGCCAAGATGTGGTGTGCGGTCATGGAAACGAGCGCGAGGAAAAGAGAGAATCCGACCACAGCCAGCATCTTCTCGCGATGAAACTCCCGCGAAGTTCTGCAACGTCTCTCAATTCTGCGTGCTCTCTCGCCCGATCGAGTAACGAGAGAGTGTGCAAAGTGAAGAGACGGTGATTTTCGATCACTAATACTCACGATGTCGCCCTGTTCGTCAATAGCTTCCGCAAAATGAGCACGTAGCAGCCTGCGCTGAACATCGCTCCGACCGCAGTGACAATCACCGGTTGGGTTTGGTTCCACTGCAAACAATTCTTCGAACTGAGACGAATCTGGTGTACTGCAATTCGAAATACACCGGTCAGGGCACTACTTCGGATGAGAACTATTTCGCAATACCGTCTCTGACATAACAGTTGTCTCTCGCCTACTTCCGGTTCTCATCCGACCTAGCGCCCCCCCCCCCCCATTCAGGCGAGAGTGTGTGAAATGAAGAGATGATAGTTTGAACTCTATGGTCAACCTCCTGAAACACGTGAGGAGGAATGTCGAGAAAGGTGGTGCCGTCGCTGTTGAGACCGAAGCCGACGGGATCCTGCACGAGTTGTCGTAGGATGATTGCAAACGCGACCACCAGCTGGATGAGGAACCATTGCAGGCCGCTAATTGCGTCAAGAAACTGGAAATATGCGCGACTTTCCTCTTTTTTTATGATGAATTACATGTTTGACTCTGGATGTCGGCGCACAGACTGCCAGACATCGGGCGAATGACTGCACGGACACTCCCCAAACCTGAGAATCTTGGTTATTCGTTCAATAGGAGGCAATGGTGCTAAGACGGAAAGGCCGACTTGCTTGCTAGGAATTCGATAAGATTCGTTCAATCTACCTGTAAATACAAGAAGATGAATGTGGTGCCGTAGTAGTAAAATATAGGGAAAACGGTGCCATTCGTAGACATGATAAACGCGGAATCAGCGAGTTTGTCCTTGGTAATGATTCGACATCCGAGGTGCAGGAAAATGAGCGGAATATCAATGAGACTCTGACGGGAAAATTCGGAAAAATTGTGATCGAACTCAGAATACCTGCACGAGGAACAGCTTGTAGAATAGTGAGTTGTAGGGGAACTTGTGGCGGCCTCTCCATACGGTTAGCACCACTGTGAGGTGCAAAATAGTTGATGGAATGAGCACGAATCCGACCGGCAACCAGTACCAAACACGAGACTGGTTCATTTGAGCTCTAAAAGACGGAGTATTTCGAAAATCAAATGATGGCTGAATACTAGGCACAATAAGCCAAGTCAGACTTGTGATGGATACCTAGATATATCTCACATGAACTTATGATCTTCCTCATTCGAATATAAAAGGCGCTTGTTGTTGTCGATAACGAGAAAGCGCTTTCTTGTTCATGACGCCTCTGATTCCCCGAAATGAGACGTCAGAGGATACGGAGCAGATGGGTGTGAACAACAATTGATAGTGAACCAGGATGAACCCTTCGCCAACGACGGTGAGTTTATCACGTGCACAGCAAAAGGTATTATTCAGAAGAAATTGAAATGATACAATTAATGATTCGTCGAACTCCGTCTAACAATCGGAATGAATTGCACCGACGCTTTCGGGCCACGACCAAAGGCATTTGAAATAAACCTGAGTGGTGAATCTTATTCGCAAAATAAGTGATGCAGTAACGAACCGATGGTATGGCTTCACGAAGAATAGTGTGAGAATGGGATTGAAGACTGACGGAATGCAAGCGAACTTAGAGAATGATAATCAGAATTTGTGAAAAAAAGAATGATGCCACGAAAAGACAGTGCGAAATACTCGTTTCTATACTCGTAATCGTTTCTTCATTTTGCGCGCGCTCTCGCTCGGTCGACCGGTGAGTGAGTGCGAGGAAAGAAGAGATGATTACCCGTATTTCGCACTCTACACGAAAACAATCAGATCAGAATACTTACCATGAAGAGCATACTATCGATAATCTCACCGCGCACTCCAGCTAGCTGAAAGTAAAAAGAACTGATTCCGATGCAAATTGTAAGCGGCAAAACCGCGTGACAAGTTAGAGCCTGAAAAAATATAATTTCATTCTGGTGTCATCGGTAGGTCAAACTCGAATAAGTGATCGGTGCATTAGATTCGTTTGCTCACTCATGTTCTCAGCCAGTGAATCGAGTTTGCGGAGAATCTGATTATCAAGTTTTGAAATGCTTTTACAAATAGATAAACCTTTCCTCGCAATATAATCACTGCCGCATAAGTTACGACAGGCACAATAGGAGACCAAATAACGGTCGGAATGGAATGTGTATCAAAAAGGTAGTTGCTTCCTGAAACATGATTGGTGAATGCTGGTACTACATTTACGAAGCACTATGTATGGTCGTGTTCAGGCTCATATCGGGATATAGTTGTTCGAGAAAAGATGTTGTTTGCTCGGAAGCATCTGGTGTGAAAAAGCAGAAAATCTGAATAGTGTCAAAATTAAATTAAATTTTCTGAAAGCATACCGCCAAGAGAGCATTCGGAATAAATAATGCGAATATGACTAACTGAGCGTTTAACCACGATGGAGGTGGTTTGGAAAGGACAGTATACCTGAGGAAATGTTAATCGCCAAAACCTGATAATCACCAAAACTTTTACCTGAACCAGAATGAATAGGCTGTTAGAGAAAATGAAAAGAATCCGAGATGAACTCCAATCGTATGCAGTACGTAGCAAACTTCCGATCCGTAGAGCCTTGATTTGACTCGTTTGCTCCGGTTTTGAACAAATTTTCTTACGTGCAGTAACCATGGAAAATAAAGATAATGTAATTTTTGATGACAATCATCCTGGAAGCGAAAAACTATTAAGAGCGCGAAGATACCTTTGCTAAATACCTTGGCTCGCCGAATACTTCAAGCACTATTTCGAAGATGTCAAATATCGCGATGTTGAAAAGTATCATTGTATAGCTCTGAGAATATTATTGTTCCATCTAGGAGAATTTACAAAAATAGCTGCCTTCAAGTTGCTGCTATGCCTTGTTTTGATAATGACAAAGAGTAGGACAAAGTTCGCGGGGATTCCAACGATTGCGAAGACAATGTGGATAACATCGCGTATGTGCATTATAATCGATCAAGAATGGCATGGAATAGAAAACGCTCGACAATTTCGATGACAGTTAACTCAATCTCTCGTAATCAGGAGAGTTTCAGACTTTACCAGAGAACGACTTTACCAGACATTATTGCACAGAACTTATCGAGAATGCTCGAGTTCATCGGAAGTCCACGGACCTCTTTATTGCACAACTCGTGCGCTTGATAGATATGAGGCCGTTTCCGATAGAGTCGGACAATGGTTGGCACAGCCCAAAAAATTCGATTGTCCCAAAATTTGTCTTCTGGGGTTCTTGAGGATGACGATGGGCATACTCATTTTGCGTTTTGAGCCATCGTTGGCTCCAGATGGCGTCGCGTCGAAATCGGTTTTTGCCGAATTTCTCCGTCCACGAGGTCGCTAAAATTATGTAAAAATGTTTCCCGGGGTAGAATTTGATGCTGAAGACAGCTGACTACTTTCTTTTCCATGATTTTCAAAAATAATTTTCTAAAAGCTAAGTTTCCGCTGAGTGAAATGTAACCGGGGAGACTATGACAGATCGGACCGGAATGATGCAAGGATTCCAAATATGTATTTCACTTTCCACTCCAGCGTGCAGGTAAGGTTTGGCGCTAAAGATAATATTCTGTCTTGTAATTTCTGTCATCATTTCCCCTGTTTTGCCTTCCTTGATCTACCGTCGAGTCTCTCGCATTGATTCCCTTCCCTGAGGTTAGAGAACATGGATTTGAAGAGAGAAGAGAGGCAGGAAGCCGGATCAATGCGAGAGACTCGACGGTAGATCAAGGAAGGCAAAACAGGGGAAATGATGGCAGAAATTACTTACAAGACAGAATACTATCTTTAGCGCCAAACCTTACCTGCACGCTGGAGTAGAAAGTGAAATACATATTTGGAATCCTTGCATCATTCCGGTCCGATCTGTCATAGTCTCCCCGGTTACATTCCACTCAGCGTAAACTTAGCTTTTAAAAAATTATTTTTGAAAATCAAGGAAAATAATGTTGACAGCTATCGTCAGCATCAAATTCTACCCCGGGAAACATTTTCACATAATTTTAGCGACCTCGTGGACGCAGAAATTCGGCAAAAACCGACTTCGACGCGACGCCATCTGGAGCCAACGATGGCTCAAAACGCAAAATGAGTATGCCCATCGTCATCAGCACCCTCAAGAACCCCAGTACACAAATTTTGAGACAATCGATTTTTTGGGCTGTGCCAAATAATCACAGATCTATCCGGTTCTTTCGTGAACGGCCTCATATATCTACAAGATTACAAACGATTGTGAACAACAAGTCATCGATTCAGTTACTGAGCATGCTTGATAGGATTGCTCGAATTTGATTGAATGGAAACATGTGGGCTACGACTGAATATTTTGAGCACGTGCCTGAAAAAGATTAAAATCAATCATTATTATTTTCATGCAGAGAGAAACAAAAAGCTGGACCTCCGATACGGCTTCACAAAATAAAGTGTTAGGTAGGGATCAAATACTGCCGGAACGCAAGTGAGCTTGAACATTTATGAATGAATTTTTCTTTGTGTCAGCAAATTGTAAAGATTCTGGCACTAACCAAGAACATTACGCTGTCAATAAACTCCCCATGTATTCCTGAAATTTGTAAGAAGAAGGCACTTATGCCCATACATATTGTTATCGGCAGAATTGCATGACAAGAAAGAGCCTGGAAGACAAAATTCTCCGAATTAACAAAATAGGAAAGACTCGAATAAGCGTTTGGTGCATCATCTTTGTCTTCTCACTCATATTCTGCGGGAGTGAAGCGAGTTTAAGAAGTGCCTGTTACAATCTCATTAATTGTTAAGTTTTGCTAGCAGACTACCTTTCTTCTTGTCACAATTATGAACACGTAAACCATGAAAGGTGTAGTTGATGCCCAGCCGACTGTCACACTCGCATGGGAGTCGTACAAGGTAACACTTTCTGAGTGGCACCAATTATGCGTTTCACAATTTTGTGAAAAAGTACTATGAATGGTCTGGTTAATGTCCATTTGAGGATAGAGTTGCTCGAGGACGTGAAATGTGCGTTCGGACACATCGTTAGTGAAGAAGCACCAAACCTGAAGTGGAAGAAGTTTTTTTTTCTAATTTTCAACATTTTCGAATTATTACCATCGGAACAGCATTCGGGACTAGTAATCCGATCACGATGATTTGAATAGTGTGAAACGACGGAGAGGGGCTAGACAGCACGGAGTATCTGAGATTCTTCCGATTTTCGAAATAATAATAAAAAGGGACCTGAACCAGAAGGAATATCCAGTGAGAAAAATGGAGAAGAATACTTGGTGTAGCATCACAGTATGCCACACATAGCACACTTGAGCTCCATATTCACTGAATGTAGTATGAAATTCTATACCATTCACCTTCTTTCTTACCAACAGTAGCCATGATAAATGAATATTACGAACTGCTCATAGACAATCAGTCTGAATAAATTAGTATGCACTGTGTCTAGAGCGGATGGCTTCGCAAGAAATCGTCTGTTTGTTTCGCGTACTCTCTCACCGGCCAGAGAAACGAGAGAGCACGTAAAATGAGGAGAGTCAATGCTTGCCAAGCCTAGTCTAGAGCGGATTTACCGTGGTTCGAGGAAAGCCTCAATCATGATTTCGATAATGTCAAAGACCGCTATGTTGAAGAGAATTAGTGCGAAGCTCTGTGATACAGTTATTTTTGTTCAGTTCCATTGCAAAAAAAGATACTTTCAAACCGCTCGTGCGTCTTGTTCGAAATATCACCGTGATTAGTAAACTGTTGGCTGATATTCCGGCGATTGCGTAGAAAATGTGGATAATCTCGCGGATGTGCATTGGCGGTGGCTCAGAAGGAAGTGAGACTAATTGTTTTCACTATTAGATTCAATCACAAGACGGGGTTTACTAGACACCTGTTTTGTATCACCGTTGTTCGGGAGGAATAAGGCACATTGTCGGTTTCTAATCATGAGCGACTTATCATCTGCTCACTTCGTTCCCGGAAACACATCAGATTTTAAATCAATATGATGAAATTGAATTTGTATTCAAAAAGTTTCTATCCACAACAAAATGATCATTTACAAAACGAAAGACATTTATTTCATCTTGGACAATTTGATGCGCATGTTCATGTTGTTCTTCAAATCAGTGAATAAATCGAAAATGCAAATCCTAGTTCGATCAATTTTCTCAATCTCATAGTTCACCCATTCGGAAGAATGATCAGACGATGAATAACATTTGTAATTTATCTGAAATGGGCATCTGCATTAAGAAAATTTGAGCGAAATGTGGCTACAAAGACAGTTTGCTTGACTGACTTTTATAGTCGGGTCATCACTTTTCAATCTCTGCCCACTCCAGGTCACTCCAAACAGAGAGAGACACGCCAACAATGATTGGAAAGTGATTTTGAAATCGACAAAGTGAGACTTTTCCGATATGACCTGAGAAATTCACTCAATGCTCAAAGAAAGGTATTATTGTTAGTGTTCACCTTTGCTATCTCGAGAAAAATATCTGGTTCTAGAATTATATTGGCCTCCAGTTTCACGAAGCGATGTTTCTTGATGAGAGCGAGGAGAGTTGTGCTGGGTATCTGAACGACTAGCAAATCCGCTGACAGATGAAAAAAATCACCGTAAAATTCTTTGTAGTTGCAGTAAATGTTAGTCGATAAACAGGAGGAAGATCGAGAAGGAGATCACTGGCAATATTCTCCGTTCCAGAATCTTCTTCGAACTCTATTTCAAGTTCCGTACGAGGATTCAGCATGCGAATCACGTCGAATAATCTGAACAGATATTGAAGTCATTCTTCTCGTTACAAAATTGTACCGCGGATCATAATCGATTAGGCAGGACCGAATTTCGAGTGATTTACAAGTAAGAAGTTCCGACAAATGAAGGAGATTATCCACATTCATGTGCCGACCAGTTTCACTTGACTTGAAGTTGAACTAAACTTATTTAATTGAATCCGAAATAAAAAGTAGCGTACGTTATGTATCGTGATCATGTCGAAATGAGCTCGTTTAAAGATACGACTTATGAGATGAACAAAGTTTAACTGATGGCCCTCGGGCACTCTTTGGTATCCCGTTTCCTGTGATCATGCCCTAGTTAAATCGAAAAAACGGAGGGAAATGACGTCCTCACACTGAAAAGGCCCTTGATCGTCGTTGTTCGCTCATCCGAACCGGGAATGGAACCGAAAGCAGGCACCTGATGTATTCATTGTAGCATGAATAAGAATATTACACGTACCAGTGAAATCGAAATACTTGATGAAAAATATTCGCTTAACGCCACGATCGATTTCAGTTCTTTGCATGCACGACGAAGGTTTAGTCGATCCTAAAAAGATTGAAAAATCATTAGCATTTGAAATCGCGAGAAACCTGCAGTGTGATGCAATCTTGCTTAATTATTTTGATTAAGATTTCCTTGGGTAAACAGAGCAGGGACAATGTGAGCTAAAACGTACGCTTGAATTGGTAACAAAAAATAACAAACGTCTTTGGAAATATTTCGTATTTTCTTTTGATACTGTTTTACCTTTGCTTTCTCCTCCACCTCCGCCATGTTTTCTAAATAACCTGAAATGATGAAATATGAGACGAATCGCGAGAGAATCACCCATTTGAGAGGCCCCGCGGCGGTAGGAAAAACATATGTCCTACCCGCCCACCAAGTTTATGTAAGGTACTATGAATGATGCTCTTTCAAACTACGCTTCCGGATTTTTGATATCGGGTCTCATTTTCGGGTTACGGTAGGTCAAAGATGGAGGATACTGTACTTTTTCACGAAATTCGTCATACCAAAATGGTCATAACTCGGCTCAAAATAATGATAGAAATTTTTCCAAAAGCGAATTAGAAAGAGGAAAGCTCGGGCAACATTTCGAAATATTGAAACTCATTCCTGGCTGATGCGCTGGTGCGGAGCGGTCGGGTGGCCGACATTACGGTGTAACCTTGGTAATACCGATTTCCGCAAAAAGTGATTGTGATTTTCTGAAAGTACCTATGTATATGTAAAAACACTCCAAAAATTAGCCAATTCTGAAGATGGGAAAAAAATGGGCCCGCACTTTTGTCCGATGGCCCAAAAATGCATTTCTGAAAAAAATTAGTTTGCCTATTCAATTGATCGAATTTATGCTCAAAGTTATTAAAAACTATTAGAAACATTCAAAAAAATTCATTGGAGCACTCTAAAGGTCCATTAAAGGGAGAAAAATCGATATTCTGACCCATGGTGACCTACATTTTCAAAGTGCTCTGAATTAGAGCCCATTCAAGTTTATAGTGTTTATAAAAGTGCCCTAGGAATATTTTTTTACGTAGAACTCAAAAATCGACCTTAGGAAGTGGTACCATCAAACCCGACCCAGACCCCATGGTACCCACTCCGGAACCAGGGAGTATGTGGTACCACGGGAAGTTTTTCTCAAACCTATACATGTGATAGTGAATTTTGTAGATCTCGACGAGAAAAACATCTTCTATGAAGAAAGTTAAGGCCTAACTTTTCTTAGAAAAAAGTTGCACAGGTCGGAAGAATTTAACAGTGAAATTTTCGGATCGCTGTAAGATGGGAATTTCGACTCAAATCATTACGTTTTTTATTGGAAATTACTTAACTGATCATAAATAAAGTTTTTGGTGCGTTTGGGACATTTTGAGAGAAAAAATATTTTTTCGAAAAAAATCTGAATTTGAAAAAAAGTGAAAAATTTTATTTTCGTCCAATCCTCATCAAACTTTCTGGAATTATTATTCTGAATCAGATTGATCATTTCTGACACAAAAATCAATTGTAAGACTCGAAATTCCCATCTTACAGCGATCCGAAAATTTCACTGTGAAATTCTTCCGACCTGTGCAACTTTTTTCTAAGAAGAGTTAGGCCTTAACTTTCTTCACAGAAAATGTTTATCTCGTCGAGATCTTCAAAATTCACTATCACATGTATAGGTTTGAGAAAAAATTCCCGTGGTACCACATACTCCCTGGTTCCGGAGTTGGTACCATGGTGTCTGGGTCGGGTTTGATGGTACCACTTCCTAAGGTCGATTTTTGAGTTCTACGTAAAAAATTATTCCTAGGGCACTTTTATAAACACTATAAACTTGAATGGGCTCTAATTCAGAGCACTTTGAAAATGTAGGTCACCATGGGTCAGAATATCGATTTTTCTCCCTTTAATGGACCTGTAGAGTGCTCCAATGAATTTTTTTGAATGTTTCTAATAGTTTTTAATAACTTTGAGCATAAATTCGATCAATTGAATAGGCAAACTAATTTTTTTCAGAAATGCATTTTTGGGCC